>SSNS01001372.1:0-15720 GCA_006937985.1 Aphyosemion australe | reverse complement strand
GCGCATCGTCTTGTCGGGGGATGGGGAGGGGGGGCTACGTGTGGCATTATGCATTAAGACTGAACACTCATTAAAAAATGTTTTTTACCTGCTTGAGTAGTTATATGCTTTGTGTGGGTTAGGCTACAGAGACTGGAAATAAATCAATCTCATGCTTTTTTATAAAAAATCGAACCAGATAGCTGGAGTGAACGCTGGAGTTGTTGCCTTTTTGAGTGGGCCACCGTAGCTGCAATACTTACTTGAAACTGCATGGCGCTAAAGAGTCGCAGTTTTTACCATGATTTCTATGAATATCACTGATAGGGCCTTTAAAATGAGACCAAAAGTAATAAAATAGACATTGTGGTTACAGAAATATACTCAGTATGGGCATGTCATTTTCGAGAAGCTTTCTCAAAAATAAGCCTCGGGCCCAAAAGCGTGTTTGTCGTGTTTATGTCAAATTAAACTGACCCCAAAACATTGTTTTACTTTTTTTCTTTTGTCTTTCTCCTCCAACCCCCATAAAACCCTGCATGTCCTCCTACGGCAAGTCCGAAGGACAACAGACATCAATAACAACACAATAGCCTCTTGGTCTTTTGGGTTTTCGGACTTGAAGGTCCGCAGTGTTGCTACCAGATGTACAGTGTGAGCAGTCAGGTCGTATCCGAGCATTGGGTCGTATAGTGTGAGAACCTGACGTGTGAGATTTGCTCTGCGAGGAAGTCGTACAGTTTGAGATGGAGCAAGAGACGGACAAGAGAGCTAGCTCTCAGGAAGGGAGGGGGTGAGTTACTCAAACGTGCTGTTAGCAGAGCGATGCTACGGTGAACTATTCCAGTTTCAAGTTTTTTTTTTTAAGAAAGATTAACATCAACATTTGAGGGGAGGAGGGCAGATCTCAGCAATGTCGGCTGCTGTTGAAATGACCCTTTCACTAGGCACTGAGGTAGCTGGTATTCAAAGATACATCTTGGCTAATGACGACAACAGTGGGTGTTGCTCTGCATTACTCCTCCACCACTTCAGAGGAAAAGTAGATTGTGAGATAGTCCCTTTACAATACAAGTCCAGCTCTCTTGTATGTCATTAGGTGCATTTCCATTATCGGAGCCTTGGGGTAAATTTATAGGAACTTCCTGACATGCGTGTGTGTCTACTTGACCAGGCCAGCCAAACAGCCATTTTCCGGGCTGTTTTCAGCAACCTTCTGAGTGCCTGATCAGGGGTAGGTACTCTGAATGGCCCGGTGGAGTTGCTGAGCGGAACTTTTGGTTTACTCACGCTAATTAGTTGTAACTCAGTAGGAAATTACATCAGCAGACGTCCAAAAAAATAAAAAGGCATTAGTAAAATTAGAAGTTGCAAAGTTCCACAGAATGGAAGCGAATGGAAATAAGCACAGATCGCGCTTAAAATTAAACTCCAGACACAGTAAAACACGGCAGAATTCCCCAACAGCTGTTACTAAACTCCCAACACCAGAACACACAGCGGATTTCCCCCACATTGCCTTAATTCAAGGAGCTTTGTTGTCTCACAGAGCGCCATATAAAACGGAGCTTCTTCTGGTAATTGAATGCCACATTTTACATCACGCAAGCTGCTCTCGTCCTCTGAATGGATTAAATCAGTGTTTCCCAAACCTGGTCCTGAGGGCATACTGTCCTGCATGTTTTCCATGTTGCCCTTTCATATACCAGTGTTTTCCTGCTGCCACACACCTGACTTAAATGAATGAGTGATTAACTGATTCACTGCCATTGACGACTATAGTCGTCATTTCACATCCAACCGCTTGCTGCAATTGACGACTAAAGTCGTCATTTGCATTTTTTTATGGGGCGGGCGTCGGAGCGAGCCCCCGCACCGTGAGAACAAACATCACGTGTCTAAAGCGGATCTTCATTCGTGCATGTCACACATCATGTGATCAGGAAGCGGAAAATCAATAGATTAGGAGTTTGTTTTGGGACGCTGCTGTGAAAAAAACGATGCGCCGAACCAGAAATGCTTCTGCAGCAGCGCTTGGGCACCAGATTGTGAAAGAACGGATGACGCAAGAAATACGGCGATTCTTCCTGATGTAAGAAGTGAGTCTACTCTTTCTTTTGGTAGTTTTGGCGTTTATATGATCATAGAGCACAATGTTCTGTGACTCTTCATAAAACAGTAAAAACGCTCAAAAACGCTGGTAGTCAGGGGCTTTCTGATCAGAAAACGGCTGGCAGTGAATGCGTTAACAGGCATCTGCAGCATGTGACGTCCTCCTGAGAAGGCCATCTAAATCAGGTGTGCTGAAGCAGAGACATGGAAAATTTGCAGGACAGTGTGCCCTGAAGAACTAGGTTGGGAAACACTGGATTAAATTATGATAAACTTCAACAGAATAAATGTTTTGATAACACTTTATAATAATGTTTTGTTGTTAAACATTTATACGTGTTTAGTATGTCATTAGTAAGTCATTAACAGATTATTTGAAAAGTATTAGATAATGATGTACAAATACATTTATAAGTGTTTAGTCATTAACATATCATTTACAAGGTATTAGGTAATATATACAATTCATTTTAGAGGCTGTGATGACATTTACAAATGCTTAAATAATGATTAACTAAACATTTACAAATGCTCCTTTTCACATTTGGTAATGGTTTATTGATTATGCAAAACTTTCTAAAGTCACAATTGTCATTGGTTATATGTAATTGTTAGAGTTTCATATACTTGTATATATCACAGTAATCATATAATATGTATGCTTAAACTTGTGAGGTTTAAATTGCTTCTTTTTATGTAATGTTGCAGTCAGCAGACAGGACGGGTGAGACTCAGCTGCTATCGCTCCCCCATCTAAGTTTAGCTTGACCCTGCTAAAGTCTGTTGACCCGGTGACCCCGACCATAAACAAAACTGCTGTATGTTTCAAAATACCCTAATAGCAACAGCTCTGTATAACCTGAAACCCACCCCGATTGTAATAAAAGGAAAGTACGCTGAGAAGGAAGCAGAGTGAGCCCAGACTTTGGGTGGAAATCACCTACTGAGCTTCTCTCCTTTGAAAAGCCTTTGTAAAACTATTACTTGCTCTGTGTGATCATTTATGTTGGTAACTTGTAAAACATTAGACTCAACAGTAATATTATTATGCACCAGTGAGTTATAAATGATTAATGAAATGATCATGAATACATTTGTTTTTTGATTTTGAACATTTAATCATTTAAATATTGATGAAATGTAAAAAAAATCCACACAATTATAAACCCTTTTTAGGTTATTTATTTTCTTTAAGTATTGTTTTGAATAAAAGAGGGTGGGGCTGAAACTGAAACGAGTATTCGAATATTTAAATAACATTTTTCAACGTTTTGTTTCATGTATCACTTCCGGGTTATACTATCTTCTCCTGGTGTGACCAGGGCTTTGCTCCTGACTAACCTCTGCACCAATCAGTCTGTTGAAAAATGTTAGTCACCTAACACGCATATCCTGTCTCACTTGTTCTTTGTAGCAAGGATGTATGGTTTTTATAACGGTGTTTTGTCCCCAATGCAGAAGTATTTTGTCAGAATATCCACAGAATATCCAGGTTTCAGAACCGAGACCAGGCCAGATTCAGTGGGAGGAGAAATACCTGATGGTAGGCTTTCACCCGTTTGCAGAAAAAATCTTTACATTGACCAAATTGCAGCTGAGACTGGAAAATGCATGCATGCATTGGGCTCTATTTTTGACACGGCATCTTCCAGAATGCATCAAGCTCTGCAGTTAACATAGGGCTAAACAGGAAATCATACAAGGCATCAGTGTAACGCATTCGGTAAATTTCAAAATGAAAAACAAATGCAGATTTGCGATGATGTAAACGTGTTATCTTTTTGGGTGATCGAATAAGAAATTGAGAATCACAGCATCATATCTGACACCACACTTCTTAAAGATGACACCAAAAGGAGAAGGCATGGACCGAATTATCAACAATTATAGGTGTAAATGGTGAATTTAACAAACCTATGATATATTTTTAAAAAGTTATTTTAAAGCATAAAAAGTCAGTTCTCCTGTAATTTTGTGATCTTGTGAGTCCAACTACACGGAGCAGCACAGCCGCTCTGCATCTGACATTCTCCAGGTGGGGATTGATGAGCAGCAGAGGTCCTGATGAAATCATGTCTCTGCCGTAACGTGCTGCTTACACACTCATTGTAAATTGGGAGGAAGTCTCTCCTGCCATTCATATTATTGCTGATGTACAGAACACACTCCTTATGGACACTGTCGTGATTGATGCGGCTGACTCACCAAGAGCGGCTTGATCGGTGGCGTCTTAGTGGCGAAACCCACTCGCGGAGTGACTGGATGAGGGCTGAGCACAGGTTAGCTGGACAGGTAATGTGAGTTCGGTTAATCCTTTCTGAAAGAATCCAGGAAGCACGATGACTGAACGGCGTCTAGCGGGGGACGCCTCCGTAAATAGTCTCGGGACAATGACGTCACTGGGGGGCGCCTCCGCTAGGCCTGCTGGGAGTCCTGGGACTGTGGGAACGAGCCGGGGGGGAGAGGAGGAGAGGAGGTCGTGACAGGACCCCCCCCCGGAGGGACGGCACCAGACGTCCCCGGGCGGCCGGCCCAAAAGTCAGTGATGAGGGACGGATCCAGGATGGAGCGACCAGGTTCCCAGGACCGCTCCTCCGGGCCGTAACCCTGCCAATCCACCAAGTACTGCCAGCCTCGACCCCGGCGGCGAGCATCCAGGAGGCGGCGCACCGTGTACACCCGGTCGCTGCCCACCAAGCGAGGCGGAGGGGCCGGGACAGGCGGGGGAGACAGCGGCGAGGTGACAAAAGGCTTGAGCAGGGAAACGTGGAAGACTGGATGGATCCGGAGAGAGGATGGCAAACGAAGCCTGTAGGTGACCGGGTTGATGACCTTCAGAACCAGGTAAGGGCCCAGGAACCGAGGGGCCAGCTTGCGGGACCCCGCCGGCAGCCGGAGATGGGAGGAAGAGAGCCAAACCTTGTCGCCTGGCTGGAAAGACGGACCCTTGCGGTGGCGACGTTGATGGTGGCGGGAGTAGGAGGCATTGGCACGTTGAATCGCCGCCCGGGCCCGGATCCAAGCCAGGCGGCAGCGGCGCACCAGAGCCGAGGCAGCCGGGACTTCCACTTCCGGCTCCTGATGGGCAAAGAGAGGGGGCTGGTACCCGAAGCAAGTCTCGAAGGGGGACATGCCTGTGGCAGTCGAGATGTGCAGATTGTGGGAAATCTCGGCCCAAAGGAGGTGTTTAGGCCAGGAGGAAGGCTGCGAAGAGGCGAAGCAGCGCAGATAGCGACCCAGCTGTTGATTGGCTCGTTCCGTCTGTCCATTGGTCTGAGGGTGATATCCGGAAGACAGACTGGGCGTCGCTCCCACCAGGCGACAGAATGCCTTCCAGAACCGGGAGGTGAACTGGGGTCCCCGGTCTGACACCACGTCCTGGGGGAAGCCATGAAGGCGGACCACCTCGACCAGCAGTAGCTCTGCTGTCTGTTTGGCAGTGGGGAGGCCGTTGAGGGCGACCAGATGCACGGATTTGGAGAACCGGTCCGTGATGGTAAGGATGGTATCTCTCTGGTCTGCCAGGGGGAGTCCGGTGACAAAGTCCAAGCCGACATGGGTCCAGGGTCGGCTGGGCACAGGCAGAGGCTGGAGCAGACCCGCGGCCGGCTGGGTCAGCGACTTGGAGCGGGCGCAGGTAGCGCAAGCAGCTGTGAAGTCCCGTGCGTCCTTCTGCATGGACGGCCACCATAAAGCCTGCTGCAGGAACTGAAGGGTGCGGGCATAGCCCTGGTGGCCTGAAAGGTGAGAGGAGTGACCCCAGGACAAAGCCTCCTGTCGACAGGCCTCGGGAACATACAGGCGGCCAGGCGGGGTCTCGGGAGGTGCTGGGTCCATGGGAAGGGCGGCCCGAATAGAGTCCTCCAGGGGCCAGTGGAGAGTCGCTAAAAAGCGGTGAGCTGGAAGGATCGAGGCAGGTGTCGGGGGAGAGGGGTCTCGAGAAAACTGGCGAGAGAGGGCGTCTGCCTTGAGGTTCTTAGATCCAGGACGATAAGCTATCTGGAAGTGATAAGGTTCGAAGAAAAGTGCCCACCGGGCTTGGCGAGGGTTGAGTTGCCGGGCAGTCTGAATATGGATCAGATTCTGATGGTCAGTCCAGATGATGAAAGGGTCTGATGCACCCAGGAGCCATTGCCTCCATTCCTCCAGGGCCCATTTTATGGCCAGGAGCTCTTGGTCTCCGACTCCATAGTTCTGTTCGGTGGGGGAGAACTTCCTTGAGAAGAAGGCACAGGGGTGCAGTTTGGTGTCCGGTCCCCTCTGGGACAGAACGGCACCGGCCCTCACCTCTGAGGCGTCCACTTCGACGACAAACGGCTGGGAGGTGTCAGGTTGGAGGAGAAGAGGAGCAGAGGTGAAACGTTGGACCAGCGAGTGAAAGGCTTGGACAGCCTCTGGGCTGAGGCGAAACGGCCGTTTCTGGTGGCTGGTGTGGGTCATGGAAGTGAGAGGCGCCGCCAGGGTGCCGAAGTTGCGGATGAACCTCCGATAGAAGTTGGAGAACCCCAGAAAACTCTGGAGTTGCTTCAGGGAGGTGGGAAGCGGCCAGTGTGCCACCGCTTGGACTTTCTGAGGGTCCATGGCAAGGCCTTTCGACGAGAGGACGAACCCCAGGAAGGAGGTGGTTTCCTTATGGAAGGCACACTTCTCTAACTTGCAGTAGAGGCCGTTTTCCAGGAGACGAGACAGGACAGCCCGGACATGCTGCACATGGTCCTCGGCGTTGCGGGAGTAGATGAGGATGTCATCCAGGTAGACGAAGACCCACCGCCCCAACATGTCCCGCAGCACATCGGTGATAAGGCGCTGGAAGGCAGCTGGACTGTTACACAGGCCGAAAGGCATGACCAGATATTCATAGTGACCGGTTGGGGTGATGAATGCAGTCTTCCACTCGTCTGCTTCTTTGATTCGGACCAGGTTGTAGGCACTGCGGAGGTCTAGCTTAGTGAATATCTTGGCTTGGGAGGCCGCATCCAGGGCGGTGTTCATGAGAGGTAGGGGGTGGCGATCCCTGATCGTGATTTTGTTTAGACCTCGGTAGTCGATACAGGGACGGAGGTCCCCCTCCTTCTTCTTTACAAAGAAAAACCCCGCGGCCCCCGGGGATGTGGAGGGTCGGATGAACCCCTTCTGGAGCGCCTCTGCAATGTAGGCGTCCATGGCCTTGGTCTCGGCAGGGGAGAGCGAAAACAGTCGACCCCGTGGGGGTGTTGTGCCTGGCTGCAACCGAATTTCCAGGTCATGCGGGCGATGAGGAGGCAGAATGGAGGTTGGTTGTTTGGCAAACACCATGGCCAGGTCATGGTACTGAAGAGGTATGAGCGACATATTCACCTCTTCCGGGGGAGGAGTCCTGGGGCCCCCCATGGTTGGGACCCGGTGGGTCTGGCAGGAGTCGCCCCAGGCAAGGATCCGGCTAGTGGACCAGGATATATGGGGTTCATGACGACAGAACCAGGCATGGCCCAAGATGAGAGGAGATGAAGGGGCTTTAATGATGAGGAAATTAATTGTCTCTGAATGTTGGTTTATGTCCATTCGAAGGTCCATCGTTCTCTGACGGAGAGGGTATGGCTGGAGTGGTCTTCCGTCCACGGAGGTCACTGGGACCACACAAGACAGTGTGGTAAGGGGTATCTGGAGGCGGGCTGCCAGTCCTTGATCCATAAAGCAGGCCGCCGCCCCGGTGTCCAGAAGGGCGTCCAACTTGGCCAGCAGGAGGGTAACAGGAATCTGAGTGCGCTGAAGAGACGATGGACAGGTAGCTCCGGGCCGGATCTCTCCTACCCCGACCCGGAGTGGTCGTTTCCCGGCCGGGCGGGGCACTCCGCCCTCCGATGTCCCAGGGCCCCGCAGTAAGCGCAGCGTCCCTCCCGGTAGCGTCGCACCCTCTCCTCCGGGGACAGATGACCCAACTGCATGGGCTCCTCCACAGTGGAACGACCAGGGCTCCGGGGTGAGGGCATAGAGGGCAGCGGTAGAGGATCGTGGCCGGGTCGAGTGAGGAGGCATCGATCGAGCAGGAGGGCCAGATCTACAGCTGCATCCAGTGACCCCGGGGTCTCCTTCCCGACCATCCCATTTCGAATCCGAGGGGTTAAACCCTCCAAGAAGACGGCCTTCAGAGACGCATCCTCCCAGCCCACCTTGACTGCAATGGTTCGGAACCGTGCTGCATACTGGGCTACTGTCAGGGATCCCTGACGGAGCTTGAGGAGTTGGGACTCCTCCGACATCTCGTTGCTGGAAGGAACAAAGGTCTTCTTTAATTCTTTAAATAAAGTCTCGTAATTATTGCAAACCGGGGATTTCTGATTATACAAGGCAGCAGCCCACTCCTGGGCCCGACCAGTCAGCAGAGAGGTCAGCAGTGCCACACGGGCGCAAGACGTGGAGTAGCGAGCCGGCTGACACTCAAAAGTCATTGCTAGTGTGGCTAACATGCCCTCAGGAGAGCCATGAACACCATCCCACTTGTCAGGGAGGCTGAGTCGGGGTTCCTCCCGCTCTCTTGGCGTGCTGGCCTGGCGTTGGACCGAAGTCGATAGTTGGATCACCATCTCCGTGAGGGATTCGATCTTAGTAGCTTGGCGGCTAACCGTAGCTTTCAGCTGGGCAACTTCGGCCCGGAGAGCGGCGAACTCCGCTGGGTCTATGCGGGGTTCAGTCATCACACCAAGGGTTCTTCTATAATATATATATACTGTTATTTTATACTACTAAATGTTGCAGAATTTAGTTCTTGCATTTTAATTTTAAAACAGCAAAAATGTGAACATTGTTTTAACTTTCACTACATACAAATATACAAATGTGTTCATGGGAGGTACTATCTCCGTGTTAAAAACACATTTTCTGGAACAGAAATCTTTTGCATGATGCTTCAGTTTTATCTAGTTTTGACATTTTGGTAAATTTGCTGTTTGCAGCAGGAATATTTGATGCTTATTTACTCCAGCTAACTACACCCTGCAGAGGCTGAGTCAGAAAAACAGTGAGAGAACAGAAAAGAGGTGGCAACACCACACTGGTAAATGTAGCTACTCTCTGTGTAAACAAACCACTCCACTGAAGGCCATTTTTCGCCTAAATGCCACATTTCACCCTTAATCATGGATATAATCTAATGCAGGTAATGTGTTCTCTAGATCTGTGTGAGTGCTTCCTGTTGCTCTGTAAACATATCAAGTATTTGAAACTAATTTTCTTTTCTACTTTAATGTATCAGTAGCAAGAAATTCTGAAAATGCAAGTTTTGTTATTCAATCACAATGTCAATTGAGTTTTTCCTACAAAAAATGTCCTTATTACTCCATAATAGAAGAAAGTACAGCTTATAAAAAATAAACGAAAAAAATACTCCCTGACCTGTCATGTTCTCTTATCATCACAGACTTACAAAGGGATTAAATATATATATATATATATATATATATATATATATATATATATATATATATATATATATATATATATATATATATATATATATAGTTTTAGTTTAGTGACTGCTGAGCCCTCTGGGGATTGGATGGAAAAGCTGACAAGCAGTGACTGTGACCAGGACTGTCCCTGAAGGTGGCTGGCTAACCATTAGGCAGGCGGAGTGATGGACCCTTTTTTTAGTCTCAGAGAGCAGATAAGACTAAGATCCTGAATCACACATTTCCAGTCATAGTTATTAAAAAGCATGGTCACTCAGACAAGCTCTTCAGAAACAGATGAGGAACTACAAGAATAAAAATGAACTTAGCATGGCTTCTCTTTTGTCTCCAACAGACTAGAATTCCAAGGACTTTAATCACCAGTCTTATTCAAGAATAACACTCATAATAAAATATGTTTTAATGTCATCCTGTTAGATAAATGGTAAATGGCCTGTATTTGATATAGCACTTTCTAAAGTCCTAGAACCCCCCCCCCCCTCCGAAGGCACTTTACAACACAATCAGTCATTCACCCACATTCAAACCCTGGTGGTAAGCTACAATGTAGCCACAGCTGCCCTGGGGGACACTGACAGAAGTGGGGCTGTCGAGCACAGGCACCACCGGTCCCTCTGCCCACCACCAGCAGGCAATGTGTGTTAAGTGCTGTGACTAAGAACACAACAGCAGTATTCTTTGCCAGGAGCCGGGATCGATCCTACAACCTTCTATTTACTGGACAACCCACTCTCCCTCCTGAGCTACTGCTAGAACTTGCATGGGTTAGTTGTCAAGAGTGCCAGTGTATAAATATTAGATCACCTTTATCCCTTTATAGGGCCAGCAACTATATTTAGACACTTCCACTCACATCATAAATGATGTCGGTGTGCCTTTTCACAGACTCTGAGAATTATGAGATTTCACCCAACCAATCATCACAGATCAAGCTAGTCACAGTTTGCACCATGGTGCCGTTCAACCAATCAGCGCGGGGCTATGATGCGCCAAATATTGGTGTGTCTGAAAAAACAGAAAACTGCCTTCCTGGAGCTCGTCTCCTCTTGTGTTTACAGTTGGATCTCTAAAACTAACAATGCTAGGTTTATGAAACAAGGTTGACTAGTGGTGCTAAATAAGGAAATATGTGTTGTAAATGTTTAACTTAATGAAGTTGGTGAAATTAGAGCATGAAAATCAAAGCTGCCATATTTGATCATACGCCCTGAACAAGTAAAAGAAATTATGTATATTTTTAGGTAAAATCTGTTGTTTTTCAGACATAATCTTCATGATCATGGTTACAGTAATAATAGTAATTAAAGGTGCAAGCAGCGTCGTTCGGCCCTCGCAGCTCAGCGCCGCTCCGGCCTACTGTGGCAGCCCGGGGGGACCTGAGCACCACCATGCCACAGAAAAGTCAACCCCTGCATCCCCGGAACCGGCCAATCGTCACCTTATCGTCACCTTACCCCGACTGAGCATGTCCTCTGAGCATGGCAAAAAAATGTATGCACGTCAGCACTAGCAGATGCTCTATATTTACCACACTAGAAGGTTAATCAGTAAACCAAGAGTAAGCCGAGCAAATTTGGTGACAGTGTGATTATGCATCAAGGAGATATCGCTGCTTAGAAATCATAGGGAGCAATGTTTTCAAATCAAATTTATTTAAATGTAGCAGGTCATAGGTTGACAACAATTGTTTTGTGTTAGTTTGGCATCATTCAGATGTTGCGTGTGTTATCTAGAAGCAAAGAGCTTCAAGGGGTGTAGCTAAAGGGATTTGAACAACCACATCATCATGTTTGGTGCAGTGGTGTGATGACACAAAAGAAGTTTCATGCAATTCTGACCTTGTTCTTAGAAGTTATTAAAGGTTGGACTTATGTAGGGGGCACTGTGACTGATTACATTAAAATCCTTGTGCGGTCATCTTAAGTTGACAAAGATGGTTTAATGTTAGGCGTCAATCAGATGTTGTGTGTGTTATCTAGAGCCAAATGGCTGAAAGGGGGCGGAGCTAATGGAATTAGAACCAACAACCACATAAATATGTTTGATGCAGTCAAATGATGACACAAACCAAGTTTCATACAATTCTGACCATGTCCTTAAAAGTTATTAAAGTTTGAATCTATATAGGGGGCGCTGTGGGCGATTACATTAAAATCCCATTGAGGTCATCTTAGGTTGACAATGATGGTTTTGTGTTAGTTTGGCATCGATCAGATGCTCCGTTTGTTATCTACAGCCAAAGGGCTGAAAAGGGGCAGAGTTAAATTGATTTGAACCAATGAGCACATACATTTTTTGAGTGCAGTGTTGTGATGTCGTCCACCATTTTTGGTACAATTTTGAGCTTCTTTGTAGAAGTTATTAAGGTTTTATTGTATCTATGGGGCGCTGTCCCAAATTGCATTAAAAATCCCATTGAGAAGTTTGTAGGCTATCAACAATCATATGTGTGCAGTTTGGTGTGAATTGCACCATGCATGTGTTGCTCAGGGCCAAAAATCTCTGAGGGGGCGGGGCTAAAGTGAAATCAACCAATGACCACAGGAATGTGTTGGGCGCTTTTGTGTGATGACACAAAGCAAGTTTGGTGCAGTTGTGACCTTGTCTTTAGAAGTTATTACAGTTTAAAGGTATTTAGGGGGCGCTGTGGTGAAATAAGAGCACCTTCACCAACCATTTGCGCCTGTTTGGTTGAGGGAGTGGATTGTTGTTCACCGTGTTAAATTTCATGCTGATAGGAGGGTGTTAGTGAAAGTTACAGTCAAACGTAAGTTCACGGCCAGAATTCGCCATGGCATCAAAGCTCCTCCATTTGTGAAAAGCTGCCAGAACTGATGTGGTCATTACGCCACCATGTACTCAGTGTCACTTTGACTAAATTAGAGAGGTAAAATATGGCCATTTCAACATAAAACAATACACTTCCTGTGTTCAGTGGGCGGGGCTTAGGTGATGTCAGCGATCAAAACTGTCAGGATCTTGAGATGTGGTCTGAGATAACACAGACAGAGTTTGATATAGATCTGATTATGCGCATGGAAGTTATTAAACCAAGGAATGTCATGGCGAAAGGTCAATGTTTGACAGTTAGCCACGCCCACACTCTTCAACTTTTGAAAAAAATTTAGGTTGAATTTTTCCCCCATGGTCTTAAGAGTATACAGCAGAAATTTGAAGGGGATAGGTCAAAAGGGGGAGGGGCTGTCACCGTCAATAGAATGTGTGCAAAAAACAGAAAATGGAGTCTGGAACCAAAATGGCCAACTTCCTGTGCAATATAGAGCATGGCTTAAAGAGACTTTTTTGTAGGTCCTGAGACACTACATCAGCGTGCAAGGTTTCGTAATTCTCAGTCAAAGCATGGCTTGGGGCTGACAGTTTAAATGGTCCTAGGGGGCGCTATTTCCTAAATTAGGCCACGCCCACCGGATTGTCACATAAATTTCTATTGGGGGTCGGACTAGGATCGCTCACCCCAAGTTTTGTGGCAATATCATGAGAATTGAGGAAATGACAGGCAAACGTAAATGCACGGCGTGACATCGAAATTCGCCGTGGCCCCAAAGCCCCGCCTCTATTCTAAACCTGCCAATACTGGACACAAAGAGACCCTAACATGTCCACTGCTATTTAGCTAAAATTGATGCTGATTAGGTTAAAGGGGTGAAATAGGGAGCTTTGATAGTAAAGCATGGCGTGGCGGCAGGCCAATGTTTGATGGTTAGCCACGCCCAAACCGAACATTTCTCGTAAAATCCGTAGGTTCACTTGTTTCCATATGGTTTTAAGAGTATATAAAAAAGTTTTGAAGGCGATAGGTCAAACGGCCAAGGGGGCGAGAGAAATAAGGATTCACCTTATGTTACTTAGGAATGTGTGTCTGATTTATGGCTTTGACCTTTGACCTCAGTGACCTCTGTGACCTCTGATTAATGGCTTTGACCCCGTGACCTATGATTAATGGATTGACCTCTGTGACCTATGATTTATGGCTGTGAACTCTGTGACCTATGATTTATGGCTGTGAACTCTGTGACCTATGATTTATGGCTGTGACCTCACTGACCTATGATTTAGGGTTTGACCTCCGTGACCTAAGATTTAGGGTTTGACCTCCGTGACCTAAGATTTAGGGTTTGACCTCCGTGACCTAAGATTTATGGCTGTGACCTCACTGACCTATGATTTAGGGTTTGACCTCCGTGACCTAAGATTTAGGGTTTGACCTCCGTGACCTAAGATTTAGGGTTTGACCTCTGTGACCTAAGATTTATGGCTGTGACCTCACTGACCTATGATTTATCGATTTTGAACCTTCCTGTTAGGATATACGATTACCATCTGGTTACTATCAATCAATTTATTCTATCCTACCCCTCCCACCTTCACCCCACCCTACGAGTCAACTCTTTAAAAACCCAGGCTAAACAGCACACCACACTCTTCAGGCATTGAAATCTGCGCTTCAACATGAGAAAAGGAAGAAGGAACCTCTTTAAAAAAATGGAGAAAAAGGGGCTCATGGAAGAAGAATCTATCTCTGATACGCCTCAGTACGAGAAACTACAAGAAGAACCCTGCACATCTACCGCTGATGCTTCAACTCAGATGGAGAAAGAAGCAACATCTACAAGCACTCTGGTGTGTGAATAGTCCATTGCAGTTCTGCAGATGCCTGCAGGGGGTGGAGCGCCTCGAAAATCTACATTCTACCTCTGCAGAGTCCAGCTCCCTTCTTTCAAGGGTAGCGATTCATTGGAGCAAAAGTGGTCGCTGGAACCTTATGGGTATAATGGTAGTTTTGGCTACCGGTTCAGATACGATGCTAAAGAGCTCTGTCTACTGCAAGATACCGCTGAAGATGACCCGCTCAAGAAATATTTATCACCTGGAGGAGTGCTCACCCACAATGACTGGACAGCACTCAATCTTGCAGTTCCACGCAGGGTTTACAGTAGCGATGACAAGAGACCTCCACCTCCCCCTGGAAAACGCAACAGAGCACAGACTCTCCCAACGATGGATGAAATCCAGAAGGCAAAGATTGCTTTCAGTGCATCCTGGGAGGGGAAGGAGGACACAGATGGTCAGTGGGTTTTTAGGACCTGAACTATTTCTAGTCCTGGAGAGTGTACATGCTGAATGCGGCATTTACCGCCTTTTGCTGACCATTCCCTTTGAGGCCTGGTGTGAGAAAATAGGTGAAGCCGCTGATTGCATTACTTCGCTTTTCCGTACCAGTCGCTGCTGGAAAGACATTCTGACAGTGCGCAAAAAGCTGGAATTCTAAGCCCCACCTCCTCCGAGAAGGGGTGGGGTTCCTTCATCATTAGACCACACCTCATCCTTTCTGATTATAAAAAGCTTCTGAGACAAACCCTTTTTAATACCTCATACCAACCACTCCTGCGGACATCACAGCGATGGACTTCTACACTCAATCCAACCTGAAAGAACTATGGCGTATGGACAGCTTCAATCCTCGGCCGAGCTGGGTGCTTGCACCCTCTTCTCCTACGAGATACAACAGAAGCCCTCGTCCTTCATCCGCTCCACCGTCACTCTTTGGGGATGGTGCTGAGTCCAGGGGCCCGACTCTGCTTCCTACAATCCCGGAGGCTTGTGAGTCCCAGGGTCTGGAGGCCACCACCACCACCAGCAACTCACCCCCGCTCTTGGAGAACTGGGTGTTTTCGGACATAGTGAGGGAAGTGAGGGCCGCACTGCTCCACATGGTCAACACGGCTATTAAAGATCTCCTCCCTTCAATCTGCAATGGCTGCCTGATCAACCATCCCAGTCAGCGTCAGCACGAATGCCTTTTTGTGACTGATAACGAGTCATTTTACAATTACCACTTCAAGGAGATTCTGCGCAGGGTGCTAACCCCTCAGCTCATCCCGGCTCTGCAGCGTTTTCTGGCTCTGCACCACAGGCATCTGGAAGACGCGGTGTTGCTGCCCATGGTTGTGACATTGCTACAGGAGTTCAAGCAGATTAAACCCGTACATCGCAAAATCTTTCCAATCTACGATTGGCTCACCGAGGCTGACCTGGATGCACTGACTCTCTGCTGAGGGACTCTGATTTCCGCAAACATCTGAAAAAATAAATTGACTCTGCCGTGTCATGATTATAGTCCCCCCTTTTTTCTTAACTCTACTTTTTCCTAGTTTCAGGT
>SSNS01001368.1:7500-10331 GCA_006937985.1 Aphyosemion australe | reverse complement strand
TGTAGATCATTCTGAATGATGTTCGCGTTTTGCTACGTGTGAACTTTACGGGACACCGTACTTTTGAAGAAAGTGCGCATGCTCAAGCTGGTTCGCGCCCTCGGTTGTGTAAGTTACTGGGCGGACATGTATGTATGAGTGGTTGCAGCAAGTTGTCATTAAAGCAGTTGAGCTCATGAGATGTCTCCTCATACATTTCAACATGGTGTCAGAAGATGTCACGGACCTGCCGTCAGTGAGAAATTTTGCCGTTTTTTCCCGTTTTGCCACTGAATAGACGTTACGTGTTGCTAACGACATAGCTGGAACATGGCGGAGGGATTTCGCAGACCCGACCCTCTGGTTTTCGACGGGGACATTGCAGAAAATTGGCGGATTTTTGAAAGAGAATACGATATTTTCATCGAAGCAGCTCACTCGGACAAGCCGAATAAGACTAAAGCATACATCCTCCTCAATTTGGCAGGAGCAGAAGCTATCGAACGGGAGCGTTCATTTGTCTACGCCGCAGAAATTAGGGCGCCGCCTGATGAAAACGGAAGAGTTGGTGCCATCACTCAAGCAGCAGAATCCAGGGAGAATCCCGACTGTTTAAAAACAAAATTTAGGGAAATGTGCAACCCGCAACACAACAAAATAATGGAAAGACACAAGTTTCACTCTCGGAACCAGAAGCAAGGTGAGACTATCGAATCCTTCATCAGTGACTTGAAAATCAAAGCAAAAAGTTGTCATTTTGGGGATTTGACAGATGAGTTGATCTGTGACAGGATTGTATGTGGCATAATTAATGACAGCATAAGAAAGGCCCTGCTACGTAATAGTGATTTAACCCTGTCTAAAGCCATTTCCATCTGTCGTGTTTATGAAATGACTGAGGAGAGTACAAGAGCTCTCACAAAACAGCCTTCCACCACAGTGGATGCACTGCAACCAGGTTCCACTGGGGGGCGCCACAGGACAGATCATAAACCTACTAACAGGTATGAGATGAAACAAATTACAAACTGCAACAACTGTGCAGGCAACCATGCTGCACAAAGGGACAAATGTCCTGCATATGGTCAACAATGCCACAAATGTAACAAGTGGAACCATTACAAGAAATGCTGTAAATCTAAGTTTTACAGTGGCAACCCTGAAAAAAAAAGCTTTGTTAAGAAACATTATGACAGAAAACCTGTACATCACCTAGAGCTGGAGCAGCCAAATCACAGCACAGATGACACTTTCTACGTAGATGGTTTGGAGCCCGCTGTGCTGGTACACACTATCAACACACATGTAGCGGACCGGGACGAGGGATTCGTCACTCTGCACATGAAGAACAAACCCATAGAAATGAAGATTGACACTGGTGCAAAATGTAACGTGATGGCAAAGAACACATTCCAACAACTTTCTGGGGGACCAATCTTAACGTGCAATAAAGCTACAAATCTTGTTGCCTATGGAGGCAGCAAAATTGAAACAGCTGGTTTTGCCACCCTGCTCCTTTCGCTAGAAGGACAGCAGCACACCCTACCTTTTTTCCTTGTGGACCGCAACGTGGTACCCCTGTTAGGGTTTCGGGCGTGTGTGCAACTGGGACTCGTTACATTCAGCCCCCATGTTCACCAGGTCTGTACAGAGACTAAAGACGACTTCATCGCACAGATCCATGAAAGGTACAGCGATGTGTTCAGTGACGAACTGGGAGAACTCCCGATAACATACTCCATGGTTTTGGATCCAACAATACAGCCAGTTGTCAGACCAGCACACCGCATTCCAGTGGCGATGCAAGCACGGGTCAAAACAGAACTCGACAACATGACTGAGAAAGGTGTCATCACGACAGTCTCCGAACCTACAGACTGGGTTTCATCGATGGTGGTAGCACACAAAAAGGACGGAGAGGAGTTGAGGCTGTGCATTAATCCCAAGGACTTAAACACTGCCCTAAAAAGACCCCACTACCCAATGCGTAGCGTAGAGGAAGTGGCCACCCAGATGGCAGGTGCAACCCTGTTCTCCGTACTTGATGCAAAGAGTTCATTTTGGCAAATAAAGCTGGACCACAATTCGTCAATGATGACCACATTCAGCACACCTTTCGGGCGATATAGGTTTCTACGCATGCCGTTTGGCATAAATGCAGCAAGTGAAGTTTTCCAACGCGCGATGGAACAGTTATTTGCTGGTTACCCTTGTGCTATCATAGTCGACGACATCATTGTGGGAGGTCGCGATGCTACAGAACATGACACAAACTTAAAAAAAGTATTGGATCGTGCACGGGAGATCAATCTTAAGTTAAACACTAACAAGTGTAAGTTCCGCCTGGACCAAGTTTGCTATGTGGGTCACATGTTCACAAAAGAAGGCCTCAAGGCGGACCCCACAAAGACTGAAGCTATCACAAACATGCCAGTTCCAGAAGACAGCCTTGCCATACAACGCTTTCTTGGCATGGTGAACTATCTCGGGAAGTTCATCCCAAATCTCAGCAACATTGCAGCACCGCTCAGACAGCTAACGCGCAAGGACAATACCTGGTGCTGGCTTCCGCAACACCAACAAGCATTTGAACAGCTCAAATCATGTTTGTCCAACTCTCCTGTCCTATCATACTTTGACGTAAAGAAGCCAGTGACACTGACCTGCGATGCTTCACGTTTCGGACTCGGTGCTGCATGTCTACAGGGTGAAAAGCCTGTTGCGTATGCGTCTCGTACACTGACAGACACGGAAACACGCTATGCACAGATCGAAAAGGAACTGCTAGCCGTTGTGTTTGCATGTACCAAATTTAGAGACTACATCTACGGGAAGCCTACAGTCATTGAAAC
>SSNS01001366.1:3304-24917 GCA_006937985.1 Aphyosemion australe | reverse complement strand
AAAAACTCAACCTGAAACCGTCTGTAACAAACATTATCCCACACAACACTAGCTCTGAGCCTGATGGCAGTGTGGACTGATATTAGCTAAATGAAATGAACCACGTCTCTTTCTTTGCATTTATAAATAAATATAGTAATTATAGCTGCTAAATTACAGGTAGGGAGTGATCTTTAGAAGTTGATAAAAGTAATTATTTAGCTTACTCACCTCAAATTGGGCCAGAAATATCCGTTATGGGGAGGAAGCAGTCATTGGGCTCCGTCTAATTCCCGGACTAAACCCAGCATAATCCAGTTCAAACTCCATCAAGTTGGTGGAGGCACACGTAAAAAACACTAAACTACTATCTCTAACAGCCAGGCAACTAAAACTAAGTAATTATAATACTAGAAGCTATGCTAGGACTCTGACTCAATGCTAATGCTAAACTACAGCAGAAACACTCACTTGAGGCTAACTCCGAGTCCCAACTGCTACAAGGCGTGGCCGAGACCTTGATGCTTTTATAACCTGCAGCCGCAGCGCTGCTACGTGCTAGTGCACGGCTACGTTGCACGGTACAGTCTCAGCCATTGGACAAGACGGATTCAAATTTCTTTTGCAAACCGCTGCTGGATAGTTTTGAGCTGAAGAGGGCGCTCCACTGACGTTTTTAGGCTGAATTTTGAGTTTTTGAAGAAAATGTACAAAAATGCAAAAATTATGACTACACATGTCTAAAACACTATTAGACACTCGTTTATACAGGTTATCAGCAAAAAAAAGTTGATTTTGGCGTTACTTGCTCTTTAAGTAAAAAAACGTCTATTCTGCCTTTTAGCTCCAACATCACTGGTAAATATACATACAATTATTATTATGATTATATATTTCATGTACTATATATTCTATTTGAATTCAACTCGAACAAGCAAACAGCTTTCAGACTATTTCACAGCTCCTCTCGTTACCACAGCTTAACTCAGGCTCTTGGACCTTCTACAGTGGCTCTGAGTAACTTTAGCTAAACTTATTTAAACCATCAACTCATTTTAATAAAACAGACAGGCCCACAATAAAAATGCAGGTTTAACCCTCAGGCTTCACTTTAAATTTCATCCTAAAGAGTCATTAGAGGACAAAAACGTCCACTGCTTAAAATGGCTATAAAAAATGTATACAGTAATATTTTTTTTTACTTTTTTTTTCATAGATCTGTTAAACAACTTCAGCCCTGCTCAAACATATAAAAATTTCAATCATTTTGAGGATTTTAACCCTTGAAATGCCAGTTTGAATACTCAAAGGCACTGCTGTAATTTATGAAAAAAACACAAAAACTGAGTTATTTTCAAAAAAAATATTTTTTTTTGCCTGGGGCGTTTCTTACAAATCAGTCTTGATTATGTTATCAAATATCTAAAAAAAAATTTTCTGAAAAAAATATTGATCTGGACCATTTTTAAAGCAGTTTTAAAAGTGAACGTTTTTGTCCTCTAATGGCTCAAGAGGGTAGTACATTTTAAATCTGTTGCTATGTAAAAACTATAAATGCAAAAAATTCAAAATTTTAGATATTTGATAACATAATCAAGACTGATTTGTAATGAACGCCCCAAGCAAAAAAAATTTTATTTGGGGAAAATAACTCAGTTTTTGTGTTTTTTTCATAAATTACTGCAGTGCCTTTGAGTATTCAAACTGGCATTTCAAGGGTTAAAATCCTCAAAATGATTGAAATTTTTATATGTTTGAGCAGGGCAGAAGTTGTTTAACAGATCTATGAAAAAAAAAGTAAAAAAAAATATTACTGTATACATTTTTTATAGCCATTTTAAGAAGTGGACGTTTTTGTCCTCTAATGACTCAAGAGTATAGTGTTTTTATTTCATAGTGTTCCCTTGGTCTTTTTTCAAAATTCCAAATTGAATTTCAAAATTTGTCTAGAGCCTGGTTTTGCGACAAAATTTTGCACCATATGCACAAACAATGGTGAAATGGCATCAAAAAGAAAAGCAAAAAACTGCCCAAATGGACAAAAACGTCCCTAATGAAGCCTGAGGGTTAAGCAGCTTTTCAGAGTTTTCATAAAATAATTGCACTGACTTTTCACAACAAAATGATAGTAAAAGTACCAGTAACACTTTTAGATCTATTTATGTTTATTTTGAATTAATTTTCTACTAATATCAACATCCCATTAAAAAAACCCAGACTTTTTTGCAAGTTTATTTCTTCCTAATTTCAAATTTATTAGTAGATATGTAGGGAAGAGAAAAAAAACATCACTGATTTTTAATCTCTGAAAAAATTCAGATCTAACCTGAGAGTTCCTTAGTTACTTTTTCCTCAAAACTCTGAGAATAAGTAATCAAGGATTTCATTAAATTCTCTCGTTATAAAAGGGTTTAGCTTGTCTGTATCTGAAACACAACCCCAGCACCTTGTCTGTGTCAGAATCTCCTTTGGATTTTAGCATGAACCTGTCTATTTACTGGGAAACCTGCTTTTGACCAACATGTTTTCTGTGACTCGGATTTTCTGCTCCGTTTCATATCAGACTCTGCGTCGTGACACGGAAAAAAAAGACTCAGAAACAACGAATACTGTCAAGAGTTTCTCTGAACATGTCTAGTTTACGAGTCTTTACAGTCTTTCTCCATCGTGCTCACCTGTCCTCCGTGCTCGCTGAATTTTGTTTTGGTGGTTCGGGTGCCGCCGCGCTACCTCAGCGTCTTTTTGCCTGACTGTGATTGGTCAAATAACGACTCGTGACCCACTAACAAAGATGGTTTGTGAACGAGCGAAGACCCACTCCTCCTAAAAGCAAAAACTCTTCGATTCATGCGAACGTCATATTTGGCTTCATAAACGGCAATTTTTGCCGATAAGCGAAAAGTTTGCAAGTATGAGACGAACTTATTTTAAATTCACGCCAATACTAACAAAATTTAAGACTTTACTACATCAATTTAAGACCTAAGACTTTTCAAGGGTCTTAATTTTGCTTAAATCAATTTCAAGACTTTTAAGACTTTTCAAGACTCCGCGGATACCCTGATGTCATTAGTAAGTTAATAACATCATTTGCAAGGTTTTGATCAGTGTTTCCCAACCCTGGTCCTCAGGGACCACTGTCCTGCATGTTTTCCATGTTGCCCTTTCAAACACCAGTGTTTCCCTGCTGCCACACACCTGACTTAAATGAATGAGTGATTAACAGGCTTCTGCAGCATGTGATGTCCTCCTGAGAAGGCAATCTAAATCAGGTGTGCTGAAGCAGAGACATGGAAAACATGCAGGACAGTGTGCCCTGAGGACCAGGGTTGGGAAACACTGGTCTAGATAATAAATATATCATTTATTCATAAAGGCTTGAGCTGATATTTACAAATGCTTAAATAATGATTAACTAAACATTTACAAACACTCATTAACACATTTGGTCCATCCATCCATCCATTTTCTTCCGCTTATCCGGAGTTGGGTTGTGGGGGCAGCAGCTTAAGCAGAGAGGCCCAGACTTCCCTCTGTCCAGCCACTTGGGCCAGCTCCTCCGGGGGAATCCCAAGGCGTTCCCTGGCCAGCTGAGAGGTATAGTCCCTGGGTCTTCCTTTGGGTCTCCTCCCGGTTGGACGTGCCCGGAAAACCTCACCAGGGAGGCGTCCAGGAGGCATCCTAACCAGATGCCCGAGCCACCTCAACTGGCTCCTCTCGATGTGGAGGAGCAGCAGGTCTATTCCGAGCCCCTTCTGGATGACCAAGGTTCTCACCCTATCTCTAAGGGAGAGCCCAGACGCCCTGCGGAGAAAACTCATTTCGGCCGCTTGTATCCGTGATCTCGTTCTTTCGGTCACTACCCAAAGCTCGTGACCATAGGTGAGGGTAGGAACGTATTTCGACCGGTAAATCGAGAGCTTCGTCTTTCGGCTCAGCTCTCTCTTCACCATGACAGACCGGTACAACGCCCCTAACACATTTGGTAATGTTTTTAAATTATATATAACTTTCTAAAGTCACAATCATCAATTATATATACATTATGATGCACCAGTGATTTATCAATGATTAACTAAGCATTTTTAAATGATCATGAACACGTGTGATTGATTTTGAACATGTCATTTAAATATTGTTGAAATGTAAAAAAATTCCCACATTTATAAATCCTTTCAGGTTATTTATTTTCTTGACGTATTTTTTTTAATACAAGAGGAACTCTAAAACTCTTTTATAAACCCTCAGTGTGTCAAAGAAAGTGAATGTATGAAGGGTTGGAACCTTTGTGGGAAATCCCTGATCTGATGTAAACGTAAACCCTTCTATCTGGTGATCAGACACCAGAACTGGTCCGCATCTACAAGCACTTCACTGTAAACCTCCTGATTCTCACCGGTCCCACATCACATATCATTGTTAAACGTTCTGCAACACCTCATTACTTGTAAATTTTTTAAGAATCATTTGTAGCTCCACAAAAAGATTTACAAAGGATACTTAGGTGTAACATGTTACTTTAGGGCCACGGTAATCCATCAATAAATCAAATAATCGGATAAGGATTATTTATCCTTTGCTTGGAAAATGTGGTTGAATTGTAACAGAGCTGTACTAGTTGTAAAAAAAACAAATTAATAAAAAGTATATTTCTATAACATTTATTTCAACTCCATTTAAAGGGTGAGTAACACCATGGCTGGAGACTTATTCCAAGCAGACTTCCTGTTAGAAAAATATCTGCAAAAAAGGCGTCACCTGGTAGCCTGGCAAGCCATCCTATATATGTGTATATATAGTCTGGCCACGAACCATTGACGGCTCTCAGTCGTGAGGCGGGATCTACGGTTGTCTTTCAAAATGTCAGCACGCAATTGGATAGCGCTAGGACCAATCAGAGTAACGAACAACGTGACGTAATCACAGCGATGGAAAAGCGGGACCCACTAATGGCGTCAATGATTTCTGTCGTTTTTGTATAAAAACACGTGAATATCAGGTGTACTGGGACATTGCACTACTTTGTTTGATAAAAATAAGAAGCTGCTAAGTATAGGCGACAGACTTACGCACGTTGGAGTCTAAATAATCCAATGTTGATGACAAAGCCGTTTCAAAAGAACGTGGCTCCGGCGCTGCCGCCATGTTGCTTGGGTTCGCGGCCGCAGCGCTGACGTCATCGGCTACTCCCGCTCTGTGATTGGCCCACAATATAGAGCGCTGTGATTGGCCCAACCAAAACTATAGCGAGTTGTGATTGGATAGACACAGCAGTGGTTTGGGCTGCGAGGGTTCCAATGAAGCGTGCCTAGACCAAACTCTGCAAAGCAAGAATTTGGTCTAGTTCACTAGGCTAGTCACCTGGAGGACCGAGAGAGCATTGATTGACAGCACCATCCTGACCCCCCCCCCCCCCCCCCCCCCCCCCCCCCCCCCCCCCCCCAACGTGAGCCCTCAGAGTTTCCCAGTCGGAATAACGAGTCGTTAACAAGCGCGAGCGCACTCACGCGTGTAAAGGAGCGCACAAACAAGCAAACCTACCGCTCAGGAGAAGAGCAGACTCAGAAGCAGCAGCAGGCTGGAGGATTTCCTGTCCACCGCCATCACCAGAAAAAAAGAGGGTGGACTAGGTTTTTTTCAAGGAGGCGAGCAGCTCCGAACCCTAATGTGTCATATCGGCAGGTGAGTGGTTGAGCCAGGTGGAGGTGCGGCCGAGACTCAGCTAGAGTCCAGTGCAGCGCAGCCACGTAGCACGGTAGAGACAACGTCACCCTGCAGCTCTACAGCCATCAGCTGTGGCTGACTCTAGATCAGTATGGAGCAGAGTTTAACCTGAAGATGGAGATAGAATTACGGTTTTGGGCTGAATTATTACATTTTTAAGTAAGTTGCACTAAACTGCCAAAACAATGATTAGACATGTCTACAGCACTATTAGACACTCATCTATACAGGTTATCAACAAAAACAGCTGATTTGGGTGTTACTCACCCTCTGTCTGTTAACTCTGGTGCAGATTCAGCTGAGCAGGAAGAATTCGCCCAGACCAAGCTGTCCATTGAAGCTGATTCCTAAAACAAAGACAGATATTTAATTTACCAGCTAGCATTGGTCAATATTTCATTAACAAAATTAAAAAAGAACCACATTTAACAACAAAATAATAAATATCCATCAAATAAATTTGATCACTTTTGTTTTTCCTTTCTGATATATGATAAAACTATACAGTTCCAAACAAATCTAACTGAAAATTAAAACTTCTATGAGGTTGTTAAATAAGTTGACAAGCAAATATTTTAGCCTCATAGAAAAACAGTTGTTGGCTTTTAGCGGTAGCAGACTCAGTTTCATAGCTGATAGTGAGTTTATCTTCAATATACACTCCAGATAACACACCTTATCTTGGATCTGCAGCTCACACCTCTAACTGGATTCTTTCTGTTGTTGAGAAACATTAGCTTAGCGCGATGCTAGCTTAGCGCGATGCTAGCTTAGCGCGATGCTAGTTTAGCGCTAGTGGTCTTGTTTGCCAGCTTGAGTTTGAAATATTCCAACACTTTGGAAACGTTTGGGCATGTTTTTCTGGGTTTTCTCATCCTTAATTCCCCAGCCTCTGTTGCTCACGCTAATCTTCCCTTCAGATTTTTAAGTCCCATCTGAAGGCCCATTATTATGTCTAGGCATTTTCACCATTGGGGTCTTGATTTTAATTGTTTAATTGTTGTTTTTATCTCTTTTATCTCTCTCAACTACCGTAATGATGATTGTGACTTTTGAAAGTTTTACATAATCTATAAACCATTACCAAATGTGAAAAGGAGCATTTGTAAATGTTTAGTTGTTTGTAAATGTCATCACAGCCTCTAAAATGAATTGTATATATTACCCAATACCTTGTAAATGATCTGTTAATGACTTAATAATGACATACTGAACACTTTATAATAATGTTTAACAACAAAACATTATAAAGTGTAAACAAAAATGGATATATAGAATGATTTAAAAATATTGTAATAAAAACTGGGAAAATATTGAATTAAAAAATGAGACGAAGAAAGAAAATTAATAAGAAAAGGTAATACAGGATCTCAGGAAAGGCAGAATTGGTAGAAACATCAGCATGAAGAGAAGGTAGTGATGGAGAACCAGCAGGAGGTCCCACCAAAGCCACCTGAACAGCTGAGTTTCTAAAGGAGACCACTGAGTCCACTGATCTCAGGCTCAGGGGGAGAGAGCTCCAGAGTCTGGGGGCCACAGCAGCAAATGATCTGTCACCTTTGGTCTTTAGCCTGGTGCTGCACAACCAGTAGGCTTTGATCACTGGACCTCAGGGACCTGCTGGGGGTGTAGGGACTGGTCTTTAGCCTGGGTGTGTTTGGAGGACTTGGTCAGCAGCCTAGCACAGGCATTCTGGACCACCTGTAGACGGTTCAGGGAGGCTCTGCTCAGACAAGTGAAAAGCCAGTTGCAGTAGTCTAAGCGTGAGGAGATGAAGGTGTGGAGAACAATCTCCAGTTCAGAGCGGGACAGAATGGGACTCAGCTTAGCAATGTTCCTGAGATGGAATAGGGGGACCACCACCCCGGTCTGCCAATCCAGTGGAACTGCCCCCAATGCCCACGCAATATTGCAGAGCCTCATCAACCAACATAGCCCCACAACATCCAGAGCCTTAAGGAACTCCGGGCAGATTTCATCCACCCCCAGGGCCCTGCTACCTCAGTGCATTCGGCTCCAGAGATTGGAGAGCCCCCAAAGTCCCCAGACTCCACTTCCTCACTAGAAGACGTGCCAGTGGGATTGAGGAGGTCTCTGAAGTACTTCACACACTGATCCACAACGTTCTGTGTTGAGGTCAGCAGCGCACCGTCTCCATTGTAAACGATTTTGGTAGTGCACTGCTTTCCCCTCTTGAGACGCCGGATGGTGGACCAGAATCTCCTCGAAGCTGTACGGAAGTCTTGCTCCATGGTCTCACCAAATTCTTCCCACACCCAGGTTTTTGCCTCCGCGACCACCCGAGCCGCATTCTGCTTGGATGCCAGTACCTATCAGCTGCCTCTGGAGTCCCACAGGCCAAAACCTGATAGGACTCTTTCTTCAGTTTGACAGCATCCCTTACCGCCAATGTCCACCACCAGGTTTGGGGGTTGCCGCCACGACAGGCACCGACAACCGTGCGGCCGCAGCTCCAGTTGGCCACCTGGAAGCACAGAACATGGCCCACTCGGACTCATTTCAATTCAGTTTATTTCTATAGCACCAAATCACAAGAAGAATTGTCTCAAGGCTCTTCACAAAGTAAACATTCCAATACAGTTCAGTTCATTAAGCCAATCAGTAAAAAGTTTCCTATATAAGGAACCCAGCAGATTGCATCAAGACACTGACTAGTGTCAGTGTGTTTTCAGCAATCCTCATACTAAGCAAGCATGTAGCGACAGTGGGAAGGAAATGTCCCCCTCCTTTCCTGGGACATATTCAAAGTTCTGTCGGAGGTGGGAATTGAAGCTCCTTCTGACAGGAGACCCTGCCAGATGTTTCCAGCAGACCCTCACAACACGTTTGGGCCTGCCAGGTCTGACCAGCATCCTCCCCACCATCGAAGCCAACTCACCACCAGGTAGTGGTCAGTTGACAGCTCCGCCCCTCTCTTCACCTGAGTATCCAATACATTCAGCCACAAATGAAATGAGACGACAACAAAGTCGATCATCGAGCTGCGGCCTAAGGTATCCTGGTGCCAAGAGCACATATGGACACCTTTATGCCTGAACATGGTGCTCGTTATGGACAATCCATGATGAGCACAGAAGTCCAATAACAAAACACCACTCAGATTCAGATCAGGGGGGGCCGTTCCTCCCAACCACACCTCTCCAGGTCTTACTGTTGTTGCCCACGTGAGCGGTAAAGGCCCCCAGCAGAACAAGGGAGTCACCAGAAGGAGCGCTCTCCAGCACCCCCCCTAAGGACTCCAAAAAGGGTGGGTAGTCTGATCTGAAGTTTGGTACATATGCGCAAACCACCGTCAGGACCTGTCCCCCACACGCAAGTGGAGGGAGGCTACCCTCTCGTTCACCGGGGTAAACTCCAACGTACAGGCACCAAGATGGGGGATAACAAGTATGCCCACCCCTGCTCAGCGCCTCTCAGTGGGAGCAAATCCAGAATGGTAGAGTCCAACCCCTGGTGGACACTGGTGTCACAGCCCGTTTCAAACATCTGCATATTTGTTTCTTGAGTCATATATGCAAGTTTGACAACCCCAAGTGACATCCTATCCATTCATATATTGAAAATTATTTTACTTCAATCCAATCCAGATTTATTTATGTAGCACATTTATCAACAGCATGACAGCTGACCAAAGTGCTGAACATAAAATAAAACAGGTTGGTCAAGGGAAAGATTAAAATAACATAGGAAAATAGATAAACACAGCAATGTGAGTAAAAACAAATACAAAATACTAAAAGAAACATAAAAGACTAAAAAGTTAAAACCTAAAAGACAATAAAACCATAGAACCAATCATTCATTCATTCACGCTACAGTCCTGTCCAAATACCAAAGGCGATAGTGAAGTAGTGAGTTTTAAGGCCAGATTTAAACAAATCGATAGACGGAGCGGAGCTGAACGAACCGAGAGTGGCAAGCTATTTCAAAGTTTCAGAGCTGCGTGAGCAAAAGCACGCTCACCACGAGTCGTGTACCTCATCTTTGGAACACACAGCAAGAGTTGATTCGGCTGAGTGGAGAGACCTAGAGGGAGCATATGAGTTGAGGAGTTCTGCTAGATAGCCGGGAGCTTTGTTATGGAACATTTTTTAATAAAATAATCTCAAAATCAGAATTTTGAATCTCACCCTGTAGGTCACTGGGAGCCAGTGCAGCTCGGCTAGAACCGGGGAAATGTGGCAATGTTTCTTTGTCCCAGTGAGAAATCTGGCAGCTCGGTTTTAGACCTTCTGAAAGCGGCTGATCGCGGTCTCATTTACACCAAACAAATGGGAATTTGTGTAATCAAGCCTATATTTTATTTTATTCTACATTTTGATGTATTTATTCTAATCAGTTTTCTATTTCAAAAGGGTTTGGGTTCTTAAGGGTTAAAATAATTTCATAGAAAATAGAAAAAGTTCAAAGTAGGGCTGGGCTATATGGAAAAGATTCATATCATGATATTAATTACGATATCAATATAACTCACTATATAAAACAAATCATTTTTGTCAACGTTTAATGTTGTTTGGTACTTTTAAGTATGATTTGAAGAAATCAGAATGTTATTATAATTTTTTTTTGTTATTTTCAAAAGCTGAACATGTCATCAAACAATTTCTGTTTTGGATAAATAAAAGGATTGGACTGCAGCAGAGCATCGGCCATGCCTCCAACTGACTCGGCCACTCACGAGTCAATATTTATTTATTAACTTTTATTTTAATTTTAGGAGGATAAAACCACTTGAGATGAATCGTCTCGTTTTCGAGTGGGTCCTCCAAAAATAATGTAAATAAAGTACAAGAAAGCAGAGACAGAACGAATCGACAAGTCTGAAACATAAATCACAAACCAAAGCTAATTAACAAAATCTACAAAAAAAAAAAAAAAAATCCTGCTGTGGTACAATCAAAAGAGATAGATATAAATACAATACTTTAGCTATACAGTCGTAATCTCAGGCAGTGGATTCAAAGCAATTACAGGTCTGCTTTACATGCTCATGAACGGCATTTCTAAATAAGTGAAATGGAGATAATGATCTTAAATGTGCAGGTAACATGTTCCAGTCCCGAGGAGCTTTAACACAGAATGCACGTTTCCCTACTTCTTTTTTAAATCGAGGTGTTACAAAAGAGAGCTGCTCATTGATCCTAGTGTGATACACAGAATTAGAGGGTACTAACAATATTTTCAAATAAGATGGAAAATCAAAAAAAGATGCATTTAAAAATAAGTGACAACCAGTGAAATTGACGCCTGCCATTTAAGGATAGCCATGAGAGGCATTCATACATGTGACAGTGGTGTGTTCTAAAAGGACAGCGTAAAACAAATATAACATCAAGAGATTCAAGACATACAACCATGGAGTTCTGGTAAATTATATCTGCATAATTCACAATCGGAAACAAACATTGACTTACAATACGCTTCCTTGTTGTGAGGTCAAAACAATTGATAGACTGATATAAAGTTTTCAAACAACATGTCACCTTATGTGAGATTTTGTGAATATGAGTTTTAAAGGACAACTCTGGTTCCAACCAAACCGCCCTAGGTATTTAATATTATCAGATGATAGCAATCGTGACGAGTCTAAAAAGTGTAAGTTCAAATCACCGTGTTCAGCAGAGGTAGAAGTATTTCTCTGGAAAAGCATAGAATACGATTTTGATTTATTAAGAAGAAAATGAAATGATACGGATCAGAGCCGCTCGCCTCTTTCAAGAAAACGTCCTCCTCCCTTTCTTCTAGTGAACAAGGTGGAGAGAAAACCCTCCTGGCTATGAAGCAATGGAGAAACTCGAGGTGGGGTGTTGAATTGGAGGGGAGGTGCAGTCTTTCACTGCCTCAAGCCTGGTTTATACTCGGTCCGTCTGCGTGGAACGGACACACGCACCGCCATTTTGCATCGGCGCAAGGGCTCTCCGACTGGCTCGCGGAGGGTGACGGAGACATGCCCCAAATTTTAAACATCCGTCGAAAGTGACGGAGACCGCAAGCTTGTGATTGGTCAGGACGACGCTTCCTGTAACTTTGTCACCAGCACCGCCGTTGCTCCGTTAATAAGTAAAAAAAAATATTTAGCGGCAGACCCATAATAGATTGAAGAACGCATCGCGGAAAAGTCCGAATATATGAACGTTTATTCACCCGTGACTGAAGGAGTACAAAATACGGAGCAAACGTGGATAGAAACGACGGGAAACGTGGGTTTAGAGGTGGCGACTGGATGAAGAGGTGGAGGAGAATGAAGGACAAATTAGTCCGTGTTAAAAAGTCTCTGAAATACATTAAAACAATGTAAAAACATGAGTAAATACACTATCGTGAACCGGATACATGAGTGTCATGGTGGCAGGATATCACAGAATAGCGCTACGCCCTCTGTTGTCCTGGCGGGGAATTGCTTTGCAGCACTCCGCTGCCTGAACAGAAGTTCGAATGTGAAAACCTTTCAGACGCTCCGTGTGCGTCTCTCCGTTGCGGAGCTCACAGAGAGTATAACCCAGGCTTCAGTGCCGCTCTCTCCATCTGCCAGGCAACGCCTCCTTTTGGCTCAGGAAGAGTGGGTGGAGTAATACTCAGGTAGAGGGTCACATGTTCTTTAACTCATTCACTGCCGTTGACGACTTTAGTCGTCAATTGCATTTTTTTACGGGGCGGGCGTCGGAGCGAGCCCCCGCACCGTGAGAACAAACATCACGTGTCTAAAGTAGAGGCTGACAATTTTTTGGGATCCCAGTGGGTCACGTGAGTCCTGCGGGATTCCCGTGAAATGGGAGTCAAGTAATTTATAATCACGTTACTGGGACAAAACAGGAAAAATAATCAACGGGAGTGGGCAAGAGTAGGAATTGAAATACATTTAGATTCCTGTTCAATATGAAACAAGTTTCTTTTAAAATAATGTGTCGTTTTAATTTACATTAGTTCTGTCTGACCTTTCTGATTGCGCACGTCGGCCAGTCGGACATTACTGACATTCCTCTTCTCTTAACTTGCCAAAAAAAAAAAAGAATCTCCCTGAAAACCACAACTGTTGATAATTTGCTCTAATTCAGTGACACAAACATTTTTTCCAATAACCCATCAGAGATCGTGTCAGCAGCAGCTGCTGCAGGAGCGCTTCTTCCGAGCATTTGATCTGCGCTCCGTGCGCAGCGCACCGGGAGCTTTAATTAAAGCTGTATTACAAACACGAGGTAACTTAAGATCATTTCTTATTATTGTGATATTTGTGCTGAACTAAAACACCAGACAGAATGAGTTTTTGTCCTTAACAGCGATTTATTAGAGTAGTTTAACAAACAGCTGAGATAAAACCGCATCTCCAACTTTCAGTTTCATTCTTCAGCCTCCACCTCTCTTAAAGGAACAGTAACAGTAGACTACAATAGCACTCACTAACCATTACATTATTTAGAACCATTTTCATATATACTCTGGTGTTTTATAATAAATTCTAATAATTATATGATGATCTCTAATCATTTCCTGATCAATTCTGTTGGGATTTTTTCTAAGCAGAGGGACTGTCTAATCCTCATTTTCTGAATTTGGCAGAAAATCACATTGATGGTTCTTTTTTAAAATTATGTCGGCAGATTATTTTCACAATAAAAATATGTATATTATATAAAGGTCAGAGGTCACTACAGAACCCAATTTTAAACAGTTACAATTCTGAAGCCCGTGAGGACATTGTATACGTGGTTCAAAAATGTCCTGCATTGTTGCAAACACTGGACACTAACTAGCAGCTGATTTGTCACTATAAGTCACATGACCAGCACTGAACTTCATCTCTCAATACGCAGCCGTGAGCCGCCACATTTGACAATATGGACAGAAACAAAGATGAGTTGGAGGAGCGAATTAAGGGGGAAAATACCTGCATCACCATGAAAAAACTGTCATGGATCTGAAACTTCACACAGTTTGTTGGGAGTTGTCAGTGACGGAGTGGAAACACCTTACACCGTTGTGATTGTTTTTTGGGTTTTGTTTAGGATCACAGAAACACCTGCTGGGAGTGGGAGGGAGCGGGAATCATGTTGTTGGGAATGGGATGGGAGCAATTTTTATTTTTCCTTGCTTTCTGGGATTGGGACAAGAGGGTTTTTTTACTATGGGAGCGGGTTGGGAAAGCAAAGAAAATCCACTCCCGTGTCACCCTCTAGTCTAAAGCGGATCTTAATCCGTGTATGTCACACATCACGTGATCAGGAAGCAGAAAATCAATGGATTAGGAGATCGTTTTGGGACGCTGCTGTGAAAAAAGCGATGCGCGAACCAGAAATGCTTCTGCAGCTCATGCTTCGGCAACAGATTGTGAACGAACGGATAACGCGAGAAATACGGTGATTCTTCCTGATGTAAGAAGTGAGTCTACTCTTTCTTTTGGTAGTTTTGGCGTTTACATGATCATAGAGCACAATGTTCTGTGACTCTTCAAAAAACAGTAAAAACGCTCAAAAACGCTGGCAGTCTGATCAGAAAACGGCTGGCAGTGAATGAGTTATTCATGAGAACAAAAATGTGACTTTTGACCTAAAAATCAGCATTTTCCTCCCAGGCTACGCTTTCCTGCTGTTCCAGGAAGAGGCTTCTGTTCAGGCCTTGATTGATGCCTGCATTGAGGAAGACGGGAAGCTCTACCTGTGTGTATCCAGTCCAACCATCAAGGACAAACCAGTAAGTGTCCTAACCCTGAACCAGTAAGGCGACTCACACAAAAACACAAAATAATACCTAAACTTTAAGATCCCATTTTTAGATCCAAAAACAGGAACAGATGACTGACCGCCTCTCTGGGACACTGACTGAATGCATCAGATTTCCCAGCTTCATTGTGAATTTCATTGTGTTAGCATTAGCAGCTCACCAGAAAAGGCATTAAAGTTACAGTGGCAAATCTGCAAAACAAGCTAGCTTAAAACATATTTTTTCATGCCTATTAACAATGTTCTAACATACAGTGAGGAACAGAAGTATTTGAACACCGTGCGATTTTGCAAGTTCTCCCACCTAGAAATCATGGGGGGGTCTAAAAGTCACATTGTAGGTGCTTTCCCACTGTGAGACGACATTTAAAAAAAGTTCAGGAAATCACATGGTATGATTTATAAACAATTTATTTGTATTGCACTGCTGCACATAAGTATTTGAACACCTGGCAATCAGCAAGAATCCTGGCTCTCAAAGACCTGCTACTCCACCTCTAGTTACAGTGACCAGATGTCCCACTTTGTGCAGGGCAGTCCCGCATTTTCATTACTTTTTACACATCCCAAAAAATTGAGACTATGTCCCACATTAGCACCAGTATCCCGGTTTGAGTTTAAATCTTGCATAAATTTTGTGGAGAAAGCCATTGCTGTCAATCAATCTAGGCGGTGGGACTTTAACACAGGTCCAGAGCATGTGGAGCACACACACAAACCACCTTAATAAAAGGAAATGACAAAGTGAGCACGGACAGAGATGAGCGCGGTAGGGGTGTTCCAAAAAGGGTACTTCACGATTCGATTCGATTATGGGAGCTTCGATGCTTCAATTATAATGGTTGTTAATTCGATTCGATTACTGGTGCCACGATTCTTCGATTATTGACATTTTTAATGCTTTTTTTTCATATGAGATTGATTGTCTTCTTCTTTGTCTACATTTGTAAATAAATAACCTATCAGTTAACTCAGTTCCTCTAAAACTACTCCCAGTAAGTAAATACTTTTTTTTTACATTTAACTATTTTTCAAAGACAAAATCTTATTTTATGACTGTATGACTTGTGTAAATATTTGCACTTTGACCAACTTAACTTCGATCAGGGAAAGCTTTAAACATTTAAAACCTGCTAGGGAAACATTTTTTTCTCCTTCCTTTACTTTATTTAACAACAGATATTAGAAAACAGTTCAATAAAATGCAAAACAACATGCTATCACCTCAACTGTCTTACAGCTTTTGAGATATTGAATAACACTTCATTTCTACTGGTAACAATGTAATGGTGGCACGTCTATAATGTACGGGTTGGCAATAATCCAGTTTAAATTACGTTCACAGGTAGAAGTGTTAGTGAATTACATACTATAAAGGCTTGCCATAGTCCTGGAGAGGTGTGTTGCGCAATCTCGTAGCAACAACAACAACATGAGTCCCGGTAGCTGCTGTGGCTCTGCTCCATAGCGCTGCAGACAGCTACGAATAAACAGGATGGTGGGACTTTTCTTCCGTTTGTAGAGTTTAGTCATTCTTAGTTCCAAGAGCATCGTGTTTTTTTGGAACCCACGGCGTGAGTCTGCTATCCGCTAGCTTAGCTAGCATTAGCCAATCTGCCCGTAGCTGCGCGTTTGATCCCAAACTTTGGACCGTTTCTGCTGGTTCCTCTATTTTCCTCCACAGCACCATTACCACATTGTGCGCCAGTAAAAAGCATCTTCCTTACACAAAAACAAATACCTTACATTTGTTACGGCTCCGGTTACGTGTATTTGTTTTTAGTACCGGCTTTGCAACAAAGCTTTCACGTTATTTATTTTTTTAAGCATCGGCGTTCATTAATCGATTCTGAATCACATCGATGAAATGCACCCACCTCTAGAGCGCGGTGGAGAAAAGGTTGGTATAATAAAGACTTGTGGGTTAAAGCTGTTCAGGGAGACTGACTGTCTTTGTTGTTTCTCAGAGTCATTTTTTCGTGTCACAAGGACTCAGATATGAAACGGTGCAGAAAATCTGAGAGTCACAAAAAACATGTTGGTCAAAAGCAGGTTTCCCAGTAATTAGACAGGTTCATGCTAAAACCCAAAGAAGATTCTAACTCAGACAAGGGTCTGGGGTTGTTGTGCTGTTTCACATACATACAAGTTAAACCCTTTTAGAATAGAATAGACTTTATTGATCCCACAATGGGGAAATTTACTTGTCACAGCAGCACCATCACTCAGAGGATAATTAGAAGAGAAATAAAAAAACAAGGGTACATGTATATACACATAGGCAGTAATCTAGTCTTGTAACCTTCGATCACCAAAAACCACGAATAAAAATGAAAACAAACTTGGGTACCAACACTGTGCAGCATACTGAGAAGCCTCTTTTATAAAACAATGCCGCCAATTTGCCACAACGCCGATGTGGCATCTGGGAGCCTAAGGTCGTTTATAAGAGCTCAGACCGTGGCGGTAATGTTGCGCAATCATGTCAGTTTTATAAAAGATTACGCGACGGCGGCAAAAAGGAGGTATGGGGGCGGTCTCTACGCTGTCGCGGACTTCCGTGTATTTTGGACATAACTTGCTTTTTATTGCGATCAAAGCCGTGCTCCTTACGTTTTTTTCCCCCAGTCAGCTACAGGTGTGTGTCCTCCACATCCCTGTGAGCTGTCAGATGATCTGACCTGCAGATCTAACGGAGAGAAGCTCCCGGAGCTCCGCATCGCTCCAGTTTATCATCTCAGCTGGTTCTGTTTACAAAACGGAGCTTATGGCCATGTTTACTTTCATTTTCAACATAGTTCCTGGCCGGAGCTCGGCATTAATTCATCGCGTGGTCATGACACCTCCCTCTTTTGCGCCACGGCTTAATGTGCGTTTATAAGACCGGCTAAGCCACAATATTACCGCAATATTACTACCAAGCGTGGCGGCACGAATGCCGCAAAATTCCCGCAACGCGATGCCGCCATGGCGCGTTCATAAGAAACACGTTGCGGTAATATTACGCTGATTTGCCGGCATGGTGTGTCTTATAAAAGAGGCTTAAGAGACACAGACAACAATGTAAATCCATGATTTTAAACCATGAGGGCGTAGGGTTCTGATGTGCTTTTAAAGCACATCAAAGAAATGCTGAGAGAATTAAATTGAATCCTTGAGGACTTATTCTCAGAAATCTGAGGAAAAGTCAGAACTCTAAGATTAGGTCTGACTTTTTCAGAGCTTAAAGTCAGTGATGTGTTTTTTCTCTTCCCTAAATATCTACTATTAGAGCAGCAGTAGCTCAGGAGGTAGAGCGGGTTGTCCAGTAATCGGAAGGTTGCAGGTTCGAGCCCGGCGCCGGTCAGAGAATGCTGCTGTGTGTCCTTGGGCAAGACACTTAACCCGCCTTGCCTGCTGGTGGTGGTCGGAGGGACTGGTGGCGCCAGTGCTCGGCAGCCTCGCCTCTGTCAGTGCGCCCCAGGGCAGCTGTAGCTACATCGTAGCTCATCCCCACCAGCGTGTGAATGTGTGTGTGAATGGGTGGATGACTGATTGTGTTGTGAAGCGCCTTGGGGGGTTGTAGAACCCTAAGAAGGCGCTATACAAATACAGGCCATTTACCATTTACCATGTTTGAAAAAAAAACCACTATTTTGTTTCTAAGCCCTTTTCAGATTGACATTCTGGAATATGTGCGGACAATTCAGTCCGGTCTTTAACCAGAACTGTGTTTTCAGACACACCACTTTTGCACCGGCTGCCTTCACACAGCAGGGAAAAGTTCCAGATGTCTGGGGGGGGGGCTGTACCGAGATATTGCATAGTGTGGCGGGCGTACATGCGTCATTTTCCCAAACAAAGCTAGTATGCGATAGAATTCCTCTCACTGATCGGACTTACGTTAAGCACAATTCTGCGCACACGAAGACGCATAAGAGACCTGGATGATGAAGCTCAATGGTTAATAAAGGAATCACAGAAGCACTGTGATGCGCTCCGTCGCGCTTCCAGGAGACAGTACCGTAGGAGGCGAGCTACCATGGTTCGCCGCATGCGACAGGAGCGAGCTACCCGGCGTATATGGAAACATTCACGACCAAGTGGCGAACTTTTCTGGTCAGACGTGTTGAAAAACTTTGCCTTCCCGGTCACGTGATATATGTAATCTAGGTGCGCACCAGCGTCTCCCGCTCCCCTCCTCCTCCCTGCCCAGAACTCGACCTCACCAGTCTGAAGCAGCCACCCTGTCCGTGACGAGTTCGGTCCTGTTACTAGGGGCTTCATCCGGTCTAATTCAGGAAAAGGTTAACCGGATATTTGTATTCAGACACAAACGTCTTACGGACAGAGTCCCGAACATTTCCGTTTTTCATGGTCTGTCTGAAGGGGGCTTAAGAAGAGAAAGAAACTTGCAAATAAGTATGGGTATCTTTTAAATTGGATGTTGATATTAGTAGAAAATTAACTTAAAAATGAACATAGATCTAAAAATATTAGTGGTACTTTTACTGCTATTCTGTTGTGGAAAGTCAGTGCAAATATACAAACTGGGGTAAAGCCAGCCTCCACTCGGAAATCGACGGTAAAGTGAGACCTCACTCGATTTTTCGAGGCGCACGTACTACGGTAACAGCGCTAGCGAACCTTTTCAAAATAAAAGCCAGTCGCCGAAACGTGCTTTCTGACTGATAATTTCAACAAAGAACGTTAAAAATTAACTAAAAAAGTAATCTACTAATTCTTTATAGCCATTTTAACTGGGATTTCCAAATTAGAAGAATATTAAAAATGGTTTATATATCAAAAGAGTCCTGGGTGATTTTATTAGCTCTAATACAAGCATACCACTGCTGGAAATTTCTGTGAAACTTTAAACAGCTAATTTTTTAATTTATAAATGAATGAGCCAAAAACATGGAAAGCACTAGGGAATTTTGAAAAATTTAAAGTAGATCCCGTGTTTTAAAAAAAATGTGGTACACCACCTCTAGTTCATGTAATCAAAAGGTTCAACCAAATCTGATGTGGAATTTCAAAATAAAAGCCCTTTGAAAATTGATAAAACAGAATAATTCCTCTATTTTGAAAAATTGTTTAAAAAATTGTTCTCTGTTATGTCAGCATGTGGTGTGGACAGATCAGTACTAGACCACCTCTAATTCATGTAAAAAAATATTTATCCAAATCTGATGTGGATTTTCAAAATAAAACCTATTTGAAAATGGTTATAAATGATTCATTTCTCCATTTTCAAAAATTGTTTTTAAAATAATCCCCATTATGCCAGCTTCTGATGTGGACACATGACTACTACACCACCTTTAATTCATGTAAAAAATGTTTGGTCCAAATCTGATGTGGGATTTAAAAATAAAACATCTTTGAAAACTGGTTAATGACTCATTCTTTTATATTTAAAAATTCTTTGAAAATAATTCCCCTGTTATGCCAGCTTCTGATGTGAACAGATGACAACTAGACCACCTGTAGTTCATGTAAAAAAAGTTTGATCCAGATCTGATGTGGGATTTCAAAATAAAACCTCTTTGAAAACTGTTATAAAAGATTAATTTGTCTATTTTCAGAAATTGTTTAAAAATAATTCACCTGTTATTCCACGATCTGGTGTGGACCCCTGACTATTAGACCACCTCTAGTACATGTAAAAAAAGGTTGATCCAGATCTGATGTGGGATTTCAAAATAAAAGCTCTTTGAAAACTGTTATAAACAGGGTTCTTACACTTTTTCCACTGACAAATTCAAGCACTTTTCAAGCATTTTCAAGGTAAATTTTCAAACTTTTCAAGCACCACACGGCAAAGACAAAACAATACATTAGGACTCAAGAGGACAGTTTCACCTCACTATCATATGAATTTATTACTGTTATATAATAGAGATGATCTTATCCGATCACAGGATCGAAAATCAGGCCTGATCACGTGATTTTAAATTACTGGAATCAGGTGAAAAAGATTAGCTATAACCTTATAAAGCAACTAGCGTGACCTTAATTTATCCTCAGATAGAAATTTTCAAACGAAATGACAATGACTTAGTTTTAATTTTAACCTGCCTGCTTTTAGTTCTAGTATGTTACCCTAAAACCAAACACCCTGCTCTCCCAGTTCACAGCAGCAACTCGGACAAAAACACACAGCCATCTGACACTCAAGATACACTAAAAGACAAAGAGAAACTGTCTACTGACAGCAAGAACACAGCCAAGATAGCCATATATTAATCACACTGTATGACTCTCTGGTTGCAAACGTTGGTTTTTGCAGTCTCCTAGAGCCACGGTATGAGCCGTGTTGTGCAGGGAAGAGCGAGCCTCAACATGGGTGCAGTCATAGTAATGCTTATTGCACAACACAGCCACATACTATTTAAACAATTTGAATTATGAGCAATGAGGCTATTATCAAACATATTCCTAATATTAACACATTTATTATCAATGTTCTTCCTGACAGAGTGATGTTTTTTGGCAGCTAATCTGAGGAAATGACATGAAAACAGGAAGTTGAGCCCTGTTAAAAGACAAATTTCTGTTACTGTTTGGTTTCAGACAAATAAAGTATTCTATTATATTCCAAGTTACAAATAAATAAATCTGAAAGGACAACTTGGATGTTTTCTACTTTCTTCTTATTAACTGAATGCATTGCTGAGGTGTTGGATTGGGACTTGGTATCAAAATCCTATGACATGGATCGGGGGCAAAAAAAATGTGATCAGAACATAATTATAAATATTATCTTGTAATATTCCACAAAGCAGGGACAAAGTAAATAAAAACATCACATTTTACATTTTGAAATGTGTCTAAGGTCAAGGTTTGCTCCTACTTTTGCAGCTCTTATAGAAGCTGTGTTTAAAATCCTGCTCCTGCTAAATTTCTGACTATTACCACCCATTACTGAAATATCTGATCACAACCCTCCCTCCATCTGCAGAACCATTAATTGATGAAAATAAATAATTATACTCGATGAACAAATAGGGATTGTATTTCTGCTAGTAAAAATAGCTGTTGATATATTTAGTTTGAATTGTGACTAGAAAGAATATGACCTGGACTAGGATTAATTATATTGTTTCTATGTAAAATAGGAATTACTAGCTTTTGATTAAATGATAAAATGGCTTGCCACGTGAACTCGGGTCTGCTTTCTCAGCCAAACA
>SSNS01001365.1:10881-25062 GCA_006937985.1 Aphyosemion australe | reverse complement strand
TATTTGTACACTATGAGTACTTTGCATTGCGTGATAATAATTAATTTAGGCATTACTAGTTTTTAACCTACATTTTCCCATTTTGTTACATTGAAGTTCAGCTGCTGCTTTAGAGCAGGGGCTGCTCATCGGCACCATCTGCATAGATTGATATGTTTGATCCGTCCTTTTTCCTGTGCAGCACCAGGAATCGGCAGCATCTCTATTTCCCGCCTGCAGCCGGCTGCCTGGTAGGGCTTCACAGTAGGGAGGCAGAGCAATTTGTTTCTGGATGGCTCCAGGCTTATCGTCTCTGCTTGACAGATGGGCCTCGCCTCTGCTCAGGTTGGGTTCGGTAGCAACACGCTGCTCACTGCTTGCCTGACAGAACTCGTTATAGACTTACCCCGAGAGAAGAAGCATCTCCACCAAGTCCTGCTACAGATCCGCCTCTACTCTCAGCTGAGCCAAATGCTGTAGACGCAAACGTGCTGCTGAAAGCTTCTCTGCAGTTAGATTGTGAATATAAAAGTTGCTCTACAGCGGCAAGTGTATATCCTAAAAACAAGAGAATCCGTAAACAGAGTGGGTGACTATATTTGATCACGTTTTAACCTTTGATTTGCAGCCTATTAACTGGAAACTTTTTTTTTTTATTTGGTGAAAAACTTAAAAAGATTAAAAGCAAAACTTTTTTTAAAAAAGCAACAAAAGTAAAACTAAAACAACTTGTAAAGGCAAAGATTGACAATTGCATGGGTAAGCATGCATACGCAGACAGTATAGATGTATTTATATTGTAATTACAAGAATTACTGTTCATTTCAGTTAGGAAGTTAGAACAGGACTGGATAGCCATTGCTTCTTCCTGTTTCGATTTACCGATCATCTTGTTGGAAATTTTATGTTTTGACCATGTTTTTCTTTCCGGTATTTGATGTGTTGAAATTTAATGCGTTCAGAATGAAGCAAGGAAAAAAAGAAAAAGAAATTTCAAAGAAAGAAGTGAGAATACAATCATTTTAAAGCCCCAAACAACATTCAAGGGTTGAAACTGCATTTTCAAGCACTTCAGTGAGGCTACTTTAAAAGGTTGAAGGTAACACTTTAAATCTCTAAAATTACCCCTGACACAACCTGTGTTGCTGTCCGGTTCAGCCCACGTATGATTAAAGGGTTATAAATTGTGAAAACATCATGAAAGAAATTTCCTGAGCAGCCAGACCAGACCAGTGATGGATCCAAAAGGTAGATGATTTCAGGTGGCAGAGCAGTAGGCTCAGCTGACTCACAATCTGCAAACACACACCTGTTGACTAAAGTTTGGAGAATAACAAAGTGTGCAGCTGCTTTTGGTCAGATGTTTCTACGGTCACTGAAGTAGAATTACAAGTAATTTCTGAGTTTCCAATGGTTTTACTAGCACTGAAGGTGCTCACAGAAAAATTCTACTTTTGGAGTGAACTGCCGTCAGTCAACGTCTGGATCGAATCCTGTCTGATTGTTTCTATTTGTCAACCCGCCTCTTGAAGATTGACCACATGTTCTCAATGGGATTAGGATCCTGGAAGTTTCCTGGACTTGGAGCCTAAATGCTTTGATTCCCAGAGTCGATTAGTTCTGATCTGAGCCTTCTGACGTGGGGATGTGTCATTGTTCAGCAGCAACCTGAACCTTTAGCAGAAAATCAGTCTCTCACTGATGGTTTTCTTGGAGAGAAGCTTCTTTGCTGCCCTTCATGACACCAGGTCATCCTCCTAAAGTCTAGTTTACAGGTCTGGGCTGTGGTTGGTGCAAAATTGGTCATTAAAATTTGGATCATTCTCAAAACTTCAGCTGCATGTAAAAAACCCATCTTGGAGTCATTTTGAGTGTGCTCCATTTTCAGTCATGGGTCAAACTGTGCTTAGCCTTGCATATAATCAGGCCACACAGAGCAGCTTGGCACCTTTGGCTATCAGAGGAAAAAAGGAGGCCAACTACATACGGGGGATTTTATTTCAGAGAGGAGATTGTATCAGACATGAAGAGACCATGCTGAGATTAAAACTAATCCTCTAAGAGCTCCTTCATAGGCTTATTAGACATCAGCTCATGTTTCTCAGCTTGAAGCATCCCTGAAGATGTAGAGTTCTGGAGGTTTCTCCTCATCGTGCAGACACAGAAGAGGAAACAAAACACATTTGTGTTCTCATCGTGAACAAACACCTGACTGTTTGACATCAAGCAAACTAGAGTGGGCGATCTGTACTGTTCAAATATTTATTGAACGTATTTATATACTTCATCTGCCTGCTGCATACTCACTTCAGTACACAGAACAGAGCAGGATCCTGAAAAAATAACTATTCAGGTAAGCAGCTTTAAAAGGCTTGATGTTAGAGGAATAATGGAAAACAGAAAACATGTCTATTAGTTTTGTGAAAGAGTGGTGGTAAAAAGGGTTGGAGATGTTAAACAGCTGAAAGGTCAAACTAAATTCATCTCTGTCCATTTATTTATCTGAAGCATTCTGCTCATATTCTGAATAATGCTGCAAGTTTCAGCATGAAATGATTCTACCAGTTTATTGGAGGCTAATTAAAATTCCTTTTTGATTCCTGAACTCGTTAACTTGTGGTGAATTTGTCTTATTTTAAATTCAGATCTTGTAGTTTATTTGAAAGGTGGAGGAGCTCAGAAGAGAGGGATGAATGGTTGTGGATGAAGGAATAAAAGAGCTCAGTAAAACATTTTGTGCGTTCAAAAACATGCTTGTTGAAGGTTTTTTCTGATGCTACGTTTTTCCTCACGTGTCCTTGACAGTGTTGGGAAAGTTCGTTGTATATATGAACTAGTTCAGCTCATAGTTCACAGTTCCAAACTAGTTCATAGTTCCTCTTTTCAGTATGTTGCTCCGAGGTATCACCCTCAGAATACTGGCATTTTCCAATTAAAAGTCCAACCAAGGACTAGGGTTGCAAATTAGCCTCTGGCTAGAAAACCTCTGTATAAAAACAACGGTTGCATTGCTCTAACATTGTCTTTTGTACTGTCCTTGTTCAACAAACCCAAACTAAAGTAAAATAATCGACTCTAATGTTTCCAGATTTTATGTTTCAACCGTATTAATGGTGCATTCCATTTGTACTTTATAATCAGAAATTCCAACTTCTGAGTAGAAAAAATCAACTAGATGCCCCCCGAAGTCAGATCTCCCACTTGGAAAACTCAGACTCTGAGGTTCTAACAGCTCCTCGTAACAACAACAGTAGCTGCGGTGGAAACGGGTTTATGTTTTGTGTGAGAATAGGAGATGTGTCATCTGCCAACGCTTACCTGGACTAAGGAGTGCCACAGGTATCTATTCTTAGCCCTCTTCTGTTTTCTGTCTATTTGCTGCCATTGGGCACGCTGCTATGTAAACACAAGATCTGTTCATCTATATGCAGATGATTGCCAGGTTTATGTTCCCCTGAAGTGTGGCACAGCAACTTCAGTCCAGCCATATTTGGACTGTTTATTGGATGTTAAACCTTGGTTGGCTCTCAGTTTCCTGAAGCTTAATAATAACAAAACTGAGGTTATTCTCTTCAGCCCAAATGTGAGATGTGACAATTCTATGGCTCCCGAGTTGACATCACTGGCCCCATTTAGGAAGGAGGTCATAACTTATCTGAGAGTAAAAATGGATGATGGTCTCACTCTAGAAAAACACACCGTCAGGTCTTGTTTTTTTCACTTGAGGCGCACCTCTAAGATTAGATCTGTTCTATTGAGGGCTCATCTGGAAACTGTCATCCATGCATTTGTGACCTCATATGTGGACCACTGTAATTCCCTGCTTGTAGGGATAAGTCAGGCTTCAGATGGTCCAGAATGCTGCAGCTAGATTCTTAACAGGTACCAAGAGGAGAGAGCACAGCTAGGTTGCACTGGCTCCCTGTTTGGTATAGAATCAATCTTAAAATTCTTTTATTCATTTTTTAAACACTGCATGGAGTGACTCCATCATAGTTGTCTGAGCTGCTGTGCCTGTAGGAGACTTTTTGCAAACTTTGGTTGACTAATCAGCTTCTGTTGGTCGCTCCGACAGCTAAAAAGAAATTGAGAGGGGACCGAGCTTTTGTGATTGCGGGCCCAAGGCTGTGGAAAGCTTTGCCGTTGACCATTAGAATGACTCCCTCAGTTTAGGTGTTTAAAAACAGGCTTAAGACTCATTTTTACACATTAGCCTTTATGCAGAACGGACAGTAAACAGTGATGCCATGTTTTAGTAATGCTGTGTGTAGAGTTTTTAGTGACCACTCCTAAGTGCTGTTATTTGTAAATGTTTTTATGTGTGCAGTGTTCAGCAATTTGTGTATCCTTTGGATCGTTCAAAGTGCTATATGATGATGAAGGGTGTGTCTAATATCAATGTTACATGTAGTTGTTTTTGCTTCCCAGATAAATGGAACGCACCATGACGTCCATTGTTAACAGCATAGACATTAAAGAATAGATGCCACATCTAACGTTACTGCCTATGGCGGTGGCTTTTGTGGCATCTACATTTTATAATGTCTATGTTTAACAGGTTGTTTTTAGCCATCAGCTTTTGCTACATGGAAATCTGCGAGAGAGCACCGTTCGTAAACCTGTTCACACACGCCAGAATGAACGCGCTCACTTTAATGTTCATCAGACAAACTACGAGCGAGTTCATTTCATGTTCACAAACCGTATGAACGAGTTCGCGAACAATCCGTCAATTAACTTGTTCAGGCACAACTCTGGTCCTTGATTTGACACTGTACTGGACAGGCGATCTGTTCTCTGAATAAGTCAAACGATTGAATAAATACAGTTAAAGTCTGGATGCATAAACACAAATCACACTTCTATTCTGATCATAATTCTGTGATGATTGTTGTCGTCGTTTTTCACGATCTGCAGCTTTGAAAAAGGAAATTACACAACAAAACCTGAAGTTCAACCAGTAACGCGGTGTTATGACTTTTGGTGGATGGCCAACATGCTCAACATGACACAAAATTTATCAGAGAGGGTTAGACCATAGATGACTGAAATAACATTTTTACATCTTTGATGTTTTTTTACATAATCCCAGATTAAGTTTTGTTTTTTCAGGAGATTTTTCTACAGAATGTTAGACTGACTGTTGATGAAGTTATTCTAACTTTTGAATTGCTGGAAAATTTCAAATCTTTCCCAAACATGGTTACCACGGTGACCTTAATGAGTCACTGGCAGCAGCTTTAACATTGCTGTTGATCTTGGTTCTCTTTAGAAGAGGTAGAAGAAGAAAAGTTTTTTTTATTCACTTTTCACAAGGTTAAAAAGCAAGTATATTCCCAGCCTTAGATTGAATTTTAATAAAGTTGATGTTGGAATTTTTCTTATAGTAGCTGCATCAACCTAGTCTAGAAATCTAGACCAACCATAGCAATAGCAATACGACTTTGCTCTGCAGGTATATTTACATGTATAGGTTGGCTTACCAAGATGGCATCAACCTCCATCTTTTTCTAGATATTGATTTCTGTCTGCGGTAATTCTTCTCACAGCCTTTTCACTCTCTGCCGATCATTTTGCAACTTAACTGACTAAGAGTGATTTTTACCTCTTCATTAGGAGAGTCCATTTGGACATCCCACAACCTTTAGATGCCCAGGAGCCTCCAAATCCACCATAGGGTTGATTTACAATCTGAAGCAGCATCTTTGATATACATCAGATCATGGTTTGTTATTTCATACCTCCCTCTGAAGGCTTCTCTGTTGGTTTTGCTCCAGTTGAGAATGAGCAGAGTTGTAGTTTCAGTCACTTCTGGCGCTGTCAGACCCAGTCCCATCAGCCTGTGTCCTGAAACAAGGCTGAGCTGCTGGAAAGTTTGCCGGGCAGCTGAGAGTGTGGGGAAGCCAGTGTGGTAGAAGCACGTTGGGAACATTGTGTTGTGATCTGAGCGCTCCTGTCATGACTCAGCTTTATGATATCTCTGTCTGGCAGACGAGGACCGAGCGAAACATCATCTAAAGTAAATTTGTGACAAGTATTTGGGAAATGACGACTCATCCGTACGGTGATTGTGTTCATGCTGCGTGTGCACTAAGCTCTCGTTGTTCCACTGATCTGCAAACTCCTGCTCAACACTTTAAAGTGTTGATGTTTAGGTATTCATTATCACAGCTGGATGAGCGGATCAGAGGCCCGGTGATGGAAATCTAACTGACAGTCCGACTGCTTATCAGCAGGTGGGCACAGCTGGAATGTGTGATGCTCAAATCAGAACTTAGCAGCAATCAGAAGGATTATATATATATATATATATATATATATATAGACATATACATATATGTATACGTCTATATATATATATATAGTTGAAAAAAGGGACTTAAATTGCAGGTTATATTTATAGAACAGCAGCAGAGCAGTAAGGAGGGATGGTGCTTGTCCTCATTAGAAGCAGTTTGTCAAATGAACATAAAATAAAGTATTTGTGTTTGAGTTCCTGATCAGAGCCTCAATAATGAGGGTCCAGCTGTTACTCCACAGGCAGACACAGCTGAGCTTCACATGTGGTATGCACGATGGTCAAAACTCTGCTGGAATAATTTAAACAAATATCTTTATCTCTACTCCTCATCACATTCATTTTTAACTCCATACTGTCAGATATGGTATCGTAAACACCAGGCTCCATGTTTGTAAGATTTCTGCCTCTTAAACAGGATGACTTCATTCCTCAAAAACCTGCTGTATCAAAAATGTTTCATGTCTTCTGCTTTCTGGTATAGAATCTAAATACTGCAGGTGGCAAGTGCCAGTTTGATGTACTTTTATTATTGTTTTATTGTCATATAACTAGACTGTAATGTATAATAAATTATATACACTTGAGATAAAATGTAGCAGCAACTGAGACACAAAGTGCACACATTAGTCACCAAGATTTTCTCTCTGTTTAATTCATAATGTTCACATCTATTAAGCATAAGACCAGAGTGGCATAACTGTAACTTAAGGCTAATAAATATCTATGAGTTCAATAATCTTGCATGAAACATCTCTCAGATTTCCTGTTCCTTACATTCTTTAAGCCACATTTAATTTCAGGTTCATAGGGAGGAAGCCACTCTGGTGAAAGTGCACTTTACAGTAAAAAATAACATTTACAAGCTTTCAATAATTTAGCTTAAAACTACAAACTTTCTTAAGATAATGTCTTGTTAGGAAGTAAATCTTTTTAAAGGGGACATATTAGGCAAAACTCACCTTTTGCATACTTTTGTGCTGCCATGTGGGCCTCTACTGCCTCTATAAACACTCGAAAAGGAAATAAAACCCATCCATCCATTTTCTGTTAGTGTTTCGGTCTAGGAATTATTTGCCTAAAACAAGTCATTTCAAAAAGTTTCTGTTTGTGATGTCACAAACGGGGAAATTTGCATAGAACCACCTCTCACCACAGCAGGCAGGAGGAGCAGCAGCTCTCCTCTCACCCCCTCCCAGATATTAGAGCTTCTCTTTTTATAGCACCCTGAGTGGTGGATGAGTGGGCGTGGCCAGCTCCAGCTGGTTTCCTTAAAGTGACAGAGCCCTGAAACGGCTCATTCTGGAAGGTACTGGACATTTTAAGAATAAAACTGCTTGAATTGCTGTAAGCCAGGTGTACACTGTTCTACTATTTCAGTCGTGGCATTCTTCTCCATCTCAAACTGTACGACATCCTTGCAGAGCAAATCTCACGAGTCATGTTCTCACACTGTACGTCCCAATCCTCGGCTGCAACCTGACTGCTCATATCGTGTTTTATAGGAAACTGTTTTGTGTTTTGGTTGTGTGGCTCATACTAAGACTGCAGCCAACGTTTTGCTGGTTTTTGTGGATCGACAGCAGCATGTCGTCCTTTAGGCTCTCTGGGCTCCAGCTGAGGCCAACAAGGCACAGAAAAGATAACAATTATCTAGTCAGTTTGACGACAGCTTACCTAATCTGGCTCTTATTTTTGGTGAATTCATTTTGAGGGAAATGATAGGCAGATAGGAGGAATAGAAGGTGGAAATCTAGTCATTCAACTCCCAGACCCTGCTGTGCCAGAAACAAATCAGCATAATTACGTCGACTCACAAATAGAAAGGCAGGTTTTTCTCTTCCCATGCTGTTTAGCTGCAGGAATCTGCAGTGGAGAGAGGCAATGTGGCGGCTTTTAGATGTGAGAAAAGCCATTTAGTCAGAAATCAACAAAAGCTTGAAATAATGAGAAAAAAATACAGTTGAAAGACTGAAGTTTGTTTGTGTCGAATCCATCAATTCCTCAGATGTACATGTAGAAAATAATTGAAAAATCAATGTTTGACTTGCATGCTTGCATCCGAGGAGATGCAAAGTGACGGCTGTTGTTGTGTAACCGAGCCCGGTGAGTCATGAGAGGGAGGAATGTGGTGCCGTGATGGGTGGAGGAGGAAGAGGAAGAGGAGGGCAGCCTGGGGAAGTTGTGACAGTCAGATCTGTGAGCAAAGCCAGAAACAGGCTGGACATTTGATTCTGGGCCCCCGATTCAGAGGCGTAAACAAATCTGAGCTTTAATGCAGCAGTGACTCCAGTCAGATACGACATACGGTAGCAGAAGTTTGTGGACATGCAAACACAACTCTCTAAATCGGACAGGAAGGATGCAGATTGAAAAGGAGGAGGTGAGCAGAAGGAGCAGACTGAAATAAATCTACTCTCCATGCACATTCACTCATGTAGAAATGCAGAGAGAGCTTTAAACTGTACTCCCACTAGAATCATGCACAATATGTGCCAAGTGCAAAATTATACCTTATTTGATTTTCTGTCTCTCTCTCTCTCTCTCTCTCTCTCTCTCTCTCTCTGTGTGTGTTTTTATTGACTTCCCCCATGGCCCGGGAGCTATTTGTTTTCAGAGATGTGTAGGCAGTTTTGTGTGTGTGCCTGATACCCTCCTTGTACATGCGAGCCGAGCACACACACTTCCACGTGCGTACATGCCTGGATTCCAGCTCTGTGGCAGCGTTATCATCCAAAGAGGCAAACAGCCAGCTCCTGATTTAATAAGCTGCCTGGGGAGTCACAGAGAGGTGGGAAAGCACTATCAGCTGATAACCATCCTCCCTACAAGCCCATCTTTTTCCTCTCACGGCCGTGCCAGGAGAAGTCTAGTCCTCTCAGTGTGTTTTGTGTGCACGTTGTGTTTGTGTGTGCATGTGTGTGTGGGAGCGATCCCCTGCCGGCTGCTGCCCACGTGTCTGAAGGCTGCCCTGCCTTGGGTGTCAGACAGACAGCTTCAGAGAGCCCACACATAGCAAAGGAAGGCCCAATCTCCACACTCATGAGCATATGCTTCAGTGTTTCAGACCCCCACCCTCCCTGCACAAACACACACACACACATGCACGCACACACGCACGTACGCACGCGCGCGCGCACACACACACACACACACACACACACACACAAGCTTGAATGCAGATTCTGCCAAGGCTTCTGAAGGGATCCACATCTTTCACATGGACCACATGAAGACGTCACCATCCAGCACAAACCTGACAACTATTCTAAAAGCAGCTCCACTAAAAGGCTGAAACAAACCAGAAGATCTACAAAACCAAACTCTGCTAAGATGCTGCTGTGCTTTATTTTGACAACTTCAGTTATTTTGTTGCTTATGATGCTTTTGTAACTTTGATTGTCAGAACCTTTTTTTTTTTTTAACAAAGATGCAATGGAAAGTCTTCACTTCTTTTTTATTCTGAAACTATATAGATCATATAGTCATTTCATAGATTTTTTATCTTCTGGTAAATATGAAACTGTTTAAGTAAACAGATGATGAACTGATCTCTTAAAGCAGTAGGCACCAACAAAATAAACTCAGGGGCCAGCCGATGGTGTGTTTGGGCCAATGAGAGAAAATAAGTAAAAACATGAGATTAAAGTCAAAAGCAAACTGTACTTGTTCCATTTTTGTTATTGTAATCCAGTTTATTAGTACAATTTGTAGAAGCTTCAGAGGTTTGAGGTAAATTTTGGGCTCTTATTGTGAAGGAATGAAGGAAGTTCTTTATGTTCCTCTGTTGACACAGAGCAGCCAAACGACTGAAACTCACATTCAATAAAACACCCTTTTTTTGTAGTTTGCTAAGTAAAAACACACCCAGAGCTTCAGATTAAATTAAAAGTAAAAACAGAACAAAGTTGGGTTCAGGAGAACAACTTCGGTTTGACTTTTTCTCAACATTCAAACTTAATCTGAACTTATCCTCCTTTTTTCTTTTCTACACACTGGCCATATTACACCATCATATTGATGTCAAAGATACATTATTATTTGTATTATTATTATTATTATTATTCATCTTTATCTAAGCAGGAACCACTCAAACACTGTGATTAAAGATGGAAGAGGATCCATACCAATACAGCAGCACAAAGGCGGTTTGAGTCATGATCACAAGCATTAAAGCAGTAAAAAATAAACACAAGTGCTTTAAAAACCTTTAAAAGTGTCCAGAGAGCAGCTCCTGAAGATTTAGGTCCTTCTGCCACTGGCTCCAGGCAGATAAAGCAGCATGTTGAAGACCGGATCCTGATACGGGCATCAGGACTCTGAGAGTTCAGGTTGATATAATTCAGCTGAGCTGTTGGTAGAATCCTAAGAGTTACGTTATAAATCAGAGTGTACCTGCGGTTTAGCCCAGCGGTGAGTGAGATCTTTGAGATTTGTTGTAAATGGAAAAGCTCCAACCTGTGCAATGCTGAGAAGAAACAAACATGAACACAACGTTCCCGTAATCGAGTACAGACATAAACGCTGAAGCAAAAATTCTTTTCTTGGCTTCAAAATTGTGCTTTTTCCAACTCAGACGTATTTCCAAACTGAAATCTATAATCAGTAAGCACCATCTTGAAACCTTCATTCATGCTTTTGTAACTTCCTGCCTCAACTAACGCCTGCCTCTATGGCGTCAATAAGTCATCACCGCCTGCAGTGGGTATAAAATGCTGCTGCAAGTTTTCAGATCTCCACGGCACTCCATCTTCCCTGTCTTATCCCTCCATTGGCTCCCAGTTGAATTTCACATCCCTTTTAAAATCCTGCTTATTGTTTTTAAGTCATTTCATGGACTGGCTCCCTCTTATATCACAGATCCCCCCCCCCACGCTCACTCAGGTCAGCTGACCCAAGATCTTGTTGTAAGACTCGTGGTGACAAAGTGCTCTCGGTTTGTGCGCCAAAGCTGTGGAATGCTCTCAAAATCCGTCAAGCCCCCTCCATCTCAATGTTTAAATCTCACTTAAAGACTCGCTTCCTTTCCCTCACCTGTGACTCTTAGATTGTTTTCCTGTCCTCCTGTTCTTAAATGACGTTATTCTTAGGACTCTAGAACTGCTTTGTGTGTGTGCGTGTGTGTGTGTGTGCGTGTGCGTGTGTGTTATGGTCCTTATGGGTTTTATAAATGCATGCAGAATACCATAATGTTGTTTTCGCCTCACTTTGCTTTCATTCGTCTGTAAATTGGGGGTTAGTGCCCCCAGCTCCCCTCCTCACACTCTGCCCGACACCAACAGCTGGTGCACCACATTTGATGATTACTGTTTTTGTTTTGTTTTACTTTGTTTTTTTTTGTTTTCTCTGTAAATTTTGTCAATTTGAAGGCAGATAATAAACAGGAGATCCAGGAAAAAACAATTACAAATTTCTCACAACTGATTTTGTTTCTTAACACCATAGTCACACAGCTGTCCTTATATTCAGGAGACAGGTTCTTGAAGCACAGAAGGAATCAGTTGCCACAGTTCTATTTTGCTTTCTAAGATTTGAATGAACACACATAAAAGAAAATCCTGCTCATAAAACCCAAAGATGATGCTAATGCCTAAAACAACTTTAGAGAACTTCTCATCGACTTGAGGGTTAAATTAGACTCTAAGTTAAACCTCCTGAGGGTTTATTTCACGCTATTTCAGATTAGCAGGACATTCTAAACATGTAAAAATGATAGTAGTTCAAAGTTTAAAAAAGCATTGGTGACAAATTGCCTATAATTAACTAAAAATCTAAATCAAGTGTCCCAGGTCCAACTTGAAGAGAATAAAATATAGTGAATATATATAAGAAGACATTGTCCTCTTATGAGGACGCAGGTTTTTATGGGATTTTTCCCAGATTGGTGATTCTGAGCTGAAACTTGTGCAGAAATAAAAGCGTGTCCAGAGTTTTGAACTGATGTTAAAGTTAAAATCAGAAATGTTTTTCAGATTAAACAAGATGCACAATTTATTAAAGACTTTTCTAAAAGTGAAGCAAGAAGATATATACATATATATATATATATATATATATATATATATATATATATATATATTGGGTGAGAATGAGTAGATTTATCAGGTAAAGGAAATCATGAAAATAACCTGCAGGAATCAAAAAGAAAACAATCCTGAGCACTTCAGTGTAGAGCAAAGATCTCAGTCAGGTGAAGGTTCAGATTGAAAACGTATTTAATTTAGCTAAAAAGCTATTTATACATAATAACTACTTATACATAATACTTAGTTGTAATTAGATAGCTAATTATAACCCTACTTATACAAAAACCCTGTTGAATACATTTATTGTTTTTCTTTTTTATGCACAGAATCATGTCTAATTCATTGAAAAGAGTTTTTGTTTGCTAGAAAACATTTTTTATTTTCTTCTCTTGTGTTTGTTGTTCCACACGAAAGTGCAACAGCATCTCTTGTGTTGCACGAGCGCTGAATGATCGGCGTGCTTGGAGGTGGCCGCGGTGACCCGCCGCTGACACTGATGATTGATCCCGGTGCTGGAATAAGTGCCTGCGCACAGCTGAGTGCCCCGGTCCACTGAAAGGCAGCCATGTGGAAAATTAGAAATCTCTTCATCCCTGCTCCATTTGAAATCCGATATCTCCCGTCTTCCACTTGCGCAGCCGCCTTTCATTGGCCAATAAATCAGTAATTAAATGATGTGTTTATGTCCGTGTGTGTGTGTGTGTGTTTGTCCTTGAGGGATAAGAGGTCTGTTAGGTGGCCAGTAAAACTAGCTCCAAACACACTAGTCTGCAAACAGCTCTACGTTGTGTTCAGGCTGAGTCTTTACCTTTGATCTCCTCTGAGCGCGTGTTCCTTTCACAGAAAAGTCCCTCGTGTGTTTTTCCTTTTCTAAAGCCTCCTAACTCGTAGCATTCATCTCTTTGTGTTCTACAGGTACATCGGCCCAGGGCAACCCCCTCCTCGCCTCCCTCCCAGTCCCAGGACGGCCTCTGCAGCCTCAGCTCGACCTCAAACACCTCCTACCCTTCAGACTCAATGGATCCTCCCCCCTCAGCCTCTTCCCCAACTTTAACACGGTGAGCCCCACATCACAAGCACCGTCAGACACTAAAACAGGAAAATGAAGGAAGGCATTTCAGCAGCAGGACAGGTCTCCAGCAGAGCCTGAAGATGTGATATTTCTCAGAATGATCAGGAGAAAACTGGTTTGGTGACACGCTGATCCAGTCTTGGGGGAGATTAAAAGGAATTCTGTCCAACCTTCAGAAAATGAGAAGTGAAGGTAGAATAAAATAAATCTACACATTTAACCGTACAGATCTGTTTCATTATGCTTTCCTTTTTCTGGTTTTCACAACATTGTAAAAGTGTTTCCTGTCCAGGACTCACATGAGTGACAGACGGGAGAGAAATGAACAACATTTCAGAACACTTGGCAGTTAGACAACAAACATCATCTGGTATTAGCATCCTACAGCTAACACTCGTCAGCTATTAGGAGGATTACTGAAAAAGCTCTTGAAGCATTTTCCTGATCAGCTGTTTCAAAAATTACCCACTTGTAATAATGAGTGTTGTTTTATTTTAGGCAGCAGATAAAATAAGGCGGTCCAGTTGTTTTGTGCGTTAGATAACAGGATGTGAGGGAACTTCCTAAAAGATCCTGAAAACAAACTCATAAACCTGAAACTTCTAAAAAATGTTCCGTTGTTACTTTTCAATCAGAAAAATGAATGAAAATGAAAACAAGCTACTGTCATTTCTCAGCAGATGTGAACTAAACGCTGCCCCACAACATCAGATCGTCCTGTTTCCTCCATTTGTTTTTCTTCTCTAAGCATGTTGTTCAACTTGAGATTAATATTTTAGGGATGATGTTTGAGCCACACTATTGGG
>SSNS01001363.1:0-21929 GCA_006937985.1 Aphyosemion australe | reverse complement strand
AAAAAAGTCACAGCTGACAAACGGCAGCATCAGTTTGTGCAAAGAATGTCACCAGCTTAAACAGCTGGGAAACAACAGCATCAATTAGTGCAAAAAAATGTGTAAAACCTGCTAAACAAAGTCACAGCTGACAAACGGCAGCATCAGTTTGTGCAAAATGTGTAAAACCTGCTAAACAAAGTCACAGCTGACAAACGGCAGCATCAGTTTGTGCAAAGAATGTCACCAGCTTAAACAGCTGGGAAACAACAGCATCAATTAGTGCAAAAAAATGTGTAAAACCTGCTAAACAAAGTCACAGCTGACAAACGGCAGCATCAGTTTGTGCAAAATGTGTAAAACCTGCTAAACAAAGTCACAGCTGACAAACGGCAGCATCAGTTTGTGCAAAGAATGTCACCAGCTTAAACAGCTGGGAAACAACAGCATCAATTAGTGCAAAAAAATGTGTAAAACCTGCTAAACAAAGTCACAGCTGACAAACGGCAGCATCAGTTTGTGCAAAATGTGTAAAACCTGCTAAACAAAGTCACAGCTGACAAACGGCAGCATCAGTTTGTGCAAAGAATGTCACCAGCTTAAACAGCTGGGAAACAACAGCATCAATTAGTGCAAAAAAATGTGTAAAACCTGCTAAACAAAGTCACAGCTGACAAACGGCAGCATCAGTTTTTGCAAAATGTGTAAAACCTGCTAAACAAAGTCACAGCTGACAAACGGCAGCATCAGTTTGTGCAAAAAAAGTAAAATTACAGCTGCATTACATCAGCCTCGGTACAAATCAAACTTCAACCTGCTGTGCAGGGCCAAAATGTTGATCCAAATACAAAACAATCTAGACTGCAGCAGTGTCACCTTTGGAGTCAACAGTCAGCATAAAGTGCTCAAAACTTTCAAAGCTAATGCCCGTCAGACCTTTTGACGTGGACATCATTTTTACAGGGCAGAAGGTCTTTTTTTTATATTTTTTGTGTCCCTGGGTCACCTGTCCACAGATTGTGCATACAGGGTTGTTGTGTACCCTAGATTTTTTTTCGTCCACCATGAAGGAGTGATCCACCTGTTTTCGCTTGTAAAGCGTGGCCCTGGACCATGATGGGGATGGAGAAAAGGCAGCAATGGCCTCGGAAGATTCCTGACTGGCAGGAGGCTGAGCAGGCTGGCAAGACTCAGAGCTCGAGCTGGACTGAACAGGGGTCACCTTAGGCATAATGGGCCTGCCTGTGTGCCCAGGGGTTTCGAAGACCATTGAGGTGGAAGAGGGCACAACAGTTTCGCAACTCATCTGAGTCTGGGATTGAGGCTGTTGCCGAGACTGCGGTCGCAAGTGAGACGACGACTGCAGCTGAAGCTGTGGCAGAGGAGCAGGCCGGGAGACTGGCTTCACAAGGTCTGTCCTCTTTTTCAAAATCTTAGTCCCTGCTGTGCTTTCTGTGAATGTGTAGTTCACCACAGGGTAACTCGGCGGGGGGAGGACAGCAGGCTGAGGAGGTGCCGGAGGAATGTCAGCTACTGAGATGGACGTCAGCTTGGTGATGGTGACTGGCTGTCTGGTGGCGTGGAAGCTGACGAGTCGCTCCTGACGGGAGATGAATTCACGCACCGTTTTTGAATTGATTTTTGGTAGAGGAATGCCCACTTTGCTTAGGACAGGGTCCTCTACCAGGATCCGGTGCTGCACCCGCTCATACGCCCTCAGGATGGCCGTCTTTTCCGGGCTCGTCTGTGACTCCTGGGGCAAACGCAGCCACAGCATTTTCACCAGCATGTACATAAGTCTGTTGTGCCGAGCGCTGATTTCGTGTGCCGGTGTGTAGCGTTTGGCCATTTTTAATTTCTGCACCACAGCAGCTTCAGCCAGGTCGTCCCTCTTGGTCCTGCAGTACAAAGTGTTTCCCCAGTGAGTCCTGTACAGCTGAGTGAACTGCTGCGGCTGCTTGTCATGCTCCTCCACAGCATTCCAGGCTTTGAGGATGCCGTCCCTTTCCTCGGTAGTCAGCGAGAGCTTCCTCTCTGTCAGGCCAACGTCTACAAGAACAGAGCAGAACCTTTCCAGCTGCTGGAAGCCGGGGAGAGGGTTTGCACTACAGACATCGTCCTGTGAAAACACAGTTTCATTCAAATAAACCACGAGATATCAAAAAGTGAACAAAATCAATTAAATGAAACAAGTGCTTACAAAAGCTGGGATGTGCACAGTCGCCGTCTCATCGTTGGTGAAGGTGATGTGGGGCAGATCAGCGTGCAGGGCTCCATCCTCTTCATCGCTGTGGTAAGCCTCATCGGTCTCTTCCTGCTCTGGCTGTCCAGGCTGAAGCACCTCCTCATCAGGATCTGGACCATCCTGATCAATGTCCTGGAGGGAAAAGGTGCTCTGCCTAAACAGGTACTCCAGACCGAGAAGCTCATCGGAGTTGACGTCGGCTGGGTGAAGGAAGTTTTCCTCCACGGTCTCCCCGAACAGCTCCTGACAGCGGGTGTTGAGGCGGTCGATAAGCGGCGCAGAGTAGGTCCTGTGCTGCCGTCCCCGACCTCCAAACACAGCGTCAGACCGGCGGTCTGAGTTCCAGCGAGCAATGCCACTGATCAGATAAACCTGATAGGGCCTTGCTGCACAGTGTGGACCTAAATAATTAAAAGAAAAGCATTAGAATCCTTAAACAATGTAGTGTATTTGTTACTTCATAAACAAACTGCCAAGCAGGCGGTGATACCTGGAATCATGAACGGCAGAACTTTGTGGAACCCCTCCAGGCTGTTGCTTCCGCGCAGGCATTTGTAATAGGGCAGATCCACGCCATTTATCGTTGTCGTGTGGGCCACCCTATACATGCTGACGCCCGGCGGATCCTGGATGCACTCCAAGTGCCGCTGCTGCGCTGCCCACATCTCATCGATCGCAGCTGTAAACAAACCAAGGAAGAATAAAAATGCACTCTGTTCATTTTAAAAAGCAACAGCATCTGTTTTAATAAGAGTTGTGTGATGTTTTTCATACCAGGTGACTTGAAGAGGCTGACTCCGCTCTCATCCAGCCCGGCAGGACCCTTCAGTTCCTCGACGATCTGCTGGATGAGGCTGAAAGTTTCCTGAGCCCCCAGACTGACCCTCCGCACGTGATGCTTCAGCTGATCTCTAGAAACGAAAAGGCGAACAACGTCCTCGTCTTTCAATGAGCTCATGGATGCACTGTCTTTTGCTCTGACTGCCCTGATAAGGAGGTCCATATCTGCGCGGTTGTAGGCCAGCACTGCACCAGCCAGTGCAGACTTGAACACCGCGTACTTTGAATGCGACTCTGTACGTAGAGCTGCATCAAAGCGGTGGATCCAGTGAAATATGTCCAGACGGACAACCATCCCACCGTCCACCCAGGGCCAGAACAAAGTCTCAACTGCTGTCAGACCATGCTCCCTGCAACAGCCGCGGTCGATGTACAGGATTTTAGGGGCGGGCTGATTGGCCAGCTGAAACCTCCTCATCAGGCCGCTGCACATCGGTTCCAGCGCATCTTTGGACTCCTCACAGGTGAGCACAAAGGTAAGGATCTGCGAGAGCTCATTGCCAATGCTGGTGAACCACTCTGCTGAGCCTTTACCTTCGCCAGACAGCTTCTTCACCACCTAAAAAAATATATACATAATCGTGTTTAAATGGAATAAACTTTTAAGATAAGATTTCCCTTTAAAATCAACGTGGACATTTTAATGGAATCCAGACAAGTGAGAAATAAAACACATAGAAAAAGTGACAGAAAATCCCAGATTTGCATTAAGCAGGGCTTCTCCAATGGCACATTTGTAGCAGGTAAGTGGGCTATTTACTTTATCGAGGCCATCAAACCTGTTTGTTTCACTTCTAAATCATCAACAGTGTTGTCAGCACGACGTTTTTCATTGCATAATTAATTGAAATGACGTACTTTCTTTGTTGAGTCCATTTTCAACACGGTTCCAAATGTTGACAGGATCTGTGCCCTGTAATCCTGCACGTTCTGGGCCTCTGCCAGAAGAAAGGCGTGGCGAAGGAGCCGTGCCGAGGGCAGCTCTCTGGGAGGAGGTGGGGGCTCAAACTTGTGGCGGAAAGCAGAAGCGATCCCCCCAGGCTTCACCAACGTCATCAAGAGTGTGGTGTACAGGTCTTTACGGTGAAGATGTTCCTCCACGTGGTTCTCTTGGACCTGTCGCCACACCTTGACCATGGTGTTGCCCTCGGTTCTGTCCCGGAAAAGCCGCACCACGGTTTTATCCACCCCGCGCCTGTTATCGGAGTAAGAATGATGTTTAGTTTTCTTTCAGACAAAACATATGAGCAGAATAAAAAGATGGAGACCGCACTCACTTGCTCGTAAGCACAGCAGGAAAAGCAGCTTGGTGAGCCTCGCTAAGCTGGGACAAAATAGCAGGGTCCCACGCAAGCCACCGACCTACAGTGCCTCCTCCTCCAGCTCTTGCAGCCTTGGTGCACGGCCCACAGCACAGCACTTCAGTCAGCATCGTGTACCAGCTGGACACATCACAGATGTGGCGAACCTGTGGGACAGATGGGAGAAAATGAGATTTATCTTCAAAAAGTTGTTTCATACTTTGGTTTGCGTGTTAATAATATCTGATGAAGAGGCAAATACCCGGTGATGATAACCAGATTTGTACAGGTACACATTGCGTCCTTTCCCCACACACGCATCTCCACGCGGACACTTCAGGGAGCATCTCCAAACCCCAACAGGTCTCCAAACAAACACCCTGCTGCGGAAAAAGAGCTGAGGTCCAGGGACAGCTCCTCCGACGAAGCCCGGTGGTTCGGGAGGGTAGAACCACATGCGGTCTGATTTAAGAACCCTGCGACTCTTCAGGGAACCGTTTTTGTCCCTGTAGACGTGAGTAGGAGCGTAGAGGCCTCGTTCCTGGTCCTCCCTGAGCCACGTCTGGTCAGCCGACGGGATACCCCCCTCGTTTTGCCAGGTTTTGACCCAGCCCTCAAGCTCCACCTGTAAGTAACACAGATGCACTTGCTGAAATCAATGATACAAATAAATCTGATGATGAACAAACAACTGTTTAACACAGTCTGCAATAACAAAGCTATTATTTCTGGTACTTCATGTAGGTTTTGCTTACGTCAGAAGATGTATGATGCTGGGATGGGGTGTCTGCATCTTGCTGCTGTTGGTGCAAAGAGTCCTTGGCTGGATTTAATGTGCTGCTTTTTTCCTGCCGCTTCACAGAAGGTAAAAGCAGCTCGGATTCAGCAGTGTGCTCAAGTGCGTCCAGGACAGCAGCAGAAGACGCAGGAGCAGAGGGGCCAGCAGGAGCAGAGGGGCCAGCAGGAGCAGAGGGGCCAGCATGAGCAGAGGAGCCAGCATGAGCAGAGGAGCCAGCAGAAGCAGAGGGGCCAGCAGGAGCAGAGGGGCCAGCATGAGCAGAGGAGCCAGCATGAGCAGAGGAGCCAGCAGAAGCAGAGGGGCCAGCAGGAGCAGAGGGGCCAGCAGAAGCAGAGGGGCCAGCAGGAGCAGAGGGGCCAGCAGGACGAAATGCAGCCGTGGAAGCGCGAGCAGCAACAGCCTTCGGCAACTTCCTGGTCTCTGTGGCTCCAGTTACTGGATGCTCCGAGGTGAGGGAATCTAAAAAGACCACAACAGCTTTGTAATGTGCATTTTAAGCTCAGAAAGCGTGACTCAATTTCTTTCTGCCCATTACCTTCCACAGATTTACAAGCAGCCACCATTTCTGCATCATCGCCCGGCCACGAGAAAGGATCTCTCTGGGAGGAGCCTGACTCTTTCTGCTGAGGAAACAGGAACAGTGTCAATTAAAGCTTTGTTAAATGACTTTTTCTTGTCCAGCATTTATGGTGGCTTTCATCAGAACACTTACTTCCTTCTTGTCATAGATGTATTTCCTGAACCTCTTCATCTGCACACTTGCGATACGAGTCACCGGAGTGTTCAGCCATCTCATCACAGACGTGATCTCCCTGGATCTTCTCCGTCTGCTCCTGAGTGAAGCGCTCCGGTTCCCGTTTCTGAATGGAGAACTTGCTGTAGAGGTCCCACATCTCCTCAAATGTATGATGTTCAAACCCTTTCTGACCATAGATGCAGTGATCGATGTTGGCCTCTAGCATGTTGGACACTTGGGGGAAGCTCTCAGCGTACTCTGTCAGAAAGTCTTTCACCCACTGGTTCACTGCATCTCCTTTCTTTTGGGGGTTAGCCATTTCCACTCTGTGCTTGTCGAGGATGCTTCAATTGTAAAAAATGTATAAATAAATTCCAAGCAATGTTTATTGTCAACAAATTTCAACGACTAAAAACATCAGGTTTGATGAGATCTACTTACTACTTCATGTAGCCGACATCGTTTTCAACGAGCCAATGGAAGGGGGCGTTATGATACTGCCCGAATGGCAACACCAGTTTCCCCAGACACTGCTGTCGTGTAGGTGAAGAGAAGCCCTCGGCTCTGAGTAGTTTCTCTGCACACTTGAGGGCAGTGACCTGGTACAGCAGGTCCAGTTGGGGCAGGGGAAACAACAGTTTTTTGTCCCTGTAAAGTCGAGACTCCTTGGTGGCCAGGAGTACTGCTTGCTGGCGATTCAGGGGAGCTCCTGGGTTGACAACGCGAATCACTGGAGTTGCCATCTCCAGATCTGTGCACAAAAACTTGTTTAAATCCTGCATTTTATTAATGACAGTCTGTAAATCATAAGTCATGCCTAACAAAATGCATCTCGTGGCTCATAACCAAGCGCTTATTAACGCGAATAAAACATTTGCATAATCTGATTGTTATCTAAACAGACTCATGGATGGATGGATGGATTCAGCTCCATTTTCTTGGTCGCTACTCCACACATTCATCCATCATTTCCATCCATCAGTGCAGGCCTGAATCCCTGCCTCCCTGCATCCATTGTTCCATCATCGCTTGAAAATGAGGATTTTAATCTCAATGGGACCTTCCTGGTTAAAGAAAGAATAAATAAATCATGGGCCTGCTAGATCAATGTTTAAGAGATTGTGACCAAAGCACTTTATGATGAACAACAAGATGCATTTTTGTTACGCATGGCTTCATGTGGTCATTTAAAGCTGAATAAAGAATAAATTAAAGTAGAAAATATTGTTCTAAGCACCGGCAGCTTTCCATGGAAAAAAGCAGCATTTCAACACCTAACTGCATACACCACATGGAGTGATTACAACTTGTAGCATAAATGCTACTAGCATTAATACTACTAGAACGCCGGAATGGTGATCATAGAATAAAATGATTGAAAAGGTATTTGGTATAAAAACACTATTGTAATCCAAACCTTAAAAAGTTTTCCTATTGTTTTCTGGCGCCCTCGCCCTGCTTCTTCACCCTTTCTGTGATTATTCAATCAGTTCGAGGTGTTAAAAACCGGGTTAAAACACAAAATAAACCCCTCTATCACAACGACACGCACTAAGCGCGGATAAATAACGACGATCATTTCTGAACTCACCTTCCTTTTGTAAAACGCGCAGGTACTTTCCGCAGGTAATTGCGTCGAAATATTCACCGCTAATTGCGTCGAAATATCTACAGCTTGGTCCACGAGCCAAATGTTTGTTTTGAACCCGAAGCGGCACGCGAGAGCCGACTGGAGTCGACCAATCAGAACACGCTACGTCATTTTCACCACCGTAGACCGGCAGCCAACCAGGAAGGCGAATTGTCTACAGTGGCGCGAGCAGCCAATCAGGGAGCCAAGCTGTCTACACTCGACCGTAGACCGGCAGCCAACCAGGAAACCGAATTGTCTACAGTCGACTGTAGACTTTGCACCACCGTAGACAGGGGAATCTCGACATAATTTCTGGTAGTGGGGGACTGCGTACGCGCTCTCCCCTGAGTGTTGTGTCAAATGGAAAGTATTGCTACGCTAGGCAGAGTTGGACTGGCTAGTTTAGCTCAAGCTGACCAAGGAAGCTCAGGAGGTCCCAGCGGTCCAGTTACATGCTGTGTTAAAATATTTGAAATGCATTCTACGGTTGCGCAAACTAATGGCATTTGTTGTCGTGGAAAGAGGGTGTGGCTTGTTTTTTACTTCAGTTTACATCTTTCTTTGTTGTGGAAATGTGCTTTGTGTTGGCAAATGAGACAATAAGTGATGACTGAGCACAAACACATTTCCGCCTCAGAGCAGTTGCTGTTTGGGTTGAACTCAAGAATGATGCTTTTAGAAACACACCAGTCAGGGTTCACGACTCATTCATGGGCCTTCTATGTAAGGCCACTTCTCCTCATACTTACCTGGCAGGGGAGACGCCATAATCACGGAGAGTTTTGACTATAACATTATGGTTGCACTTGCCTTTGTGATCCCTACTTAAAAATCCAACACCTTCTTTGCATAATGGCAAGTAATAGAAGAAATGCTGTAAGATTTGAACTACAAGAGGACCTAGAAATGGATAGACTCCAATTTAGTTGCATCATAGTTCAGAAAGAGCTTGACTTTTCACCCAACCAGATTGATTACATCTTTGGATTTCCTGGGAAAAAGAACTTTGAAGTAATTTTTGCAACAAATGCTGGCTTGGAACAGTGCGTGAGCAAGTTCAACTCCGCAAAGGCTTCAAGACCTTGCTTGAATAAGGTGAGGATGTTTCCTTTATTGGATGTCGACATGAGGCCTGTCACTGTAATTATGTACTCGGAGAGAGTAAAGACTGAGGACATCTACACATGGCTGTCGTTTAAGTGTAAAACCACAACAGGCAAATAATTGAGAGATGAAGATGGGATACGAACGGGGGCAAGACGCTTCCATGTCCAATTAAAACGTGACAAGCTGACGGGGGAGCTGATTCACCTGCCCTCAACTAATCAATTAGGCTCAATTAGGGGCTTTTCGTTTTATCCAGGCCAACCAAAATTGTGCCACAAATGCCATTCTAGAGATCATTTGGCTTCTGACTGTCCCATGTCTCTCTGCAAGAACTGCAGAAGTAAAAATCATTTAACAAAGGACTGCCCCGAACCAATGAAGTGCAACCTGTGTGGGAAAGTTGACCACTCCTTTAGGTCATGCCCGGATTTTTATGCCAACAAGCTTCGGTGGCCCATAGCGCCAGATTCTCCCTTTGTTTCTGGCCTTCACCCCCTCCCCACTGTAGCATCAACTTCGACAGAGGACCCTTTGCTGAGAACCCATCAAAGAGAGGGAGGTCAAGCTTAAAGTTTGGCAAGTGCACCACCTGTGGTTGAGTCTGACCAACTACTTTCAAATGTGGGTGAAAGTCTGCAAATGAAAACCAGTGCCGAGAAGTCGAGGGGTGGTGAAGGAGAATTGGTCCCTTTGGCCATTTGTCCATCTCAAATTAACAGTGAAGACACCTTGCCCCCATTTCAAATACCTGACCCCCTGGTTGGGGAATGCAAGGATATAATTGAGGAACTGTTGATGAACATTGACACTGAAGAACTAGCAGGCCCCCTTTTTGTTACTCCTTCCTTATCTACAGGACCAGAACTAACAGTAGATGCCGGGTTTGACTACGACGTTTTGCCCCCCCCCCCTTCACCGGAGCAAGGGAGCAGTCGAAAACATTTGCAATGTAGCAAGTGGAGCTTCAATTATAATAACGACTCCTGGAACCTCCTTTCCCGCTACTACAGCCCCCTCTTCCCCCAACAGGTTGCAGACATTAGATGACCCTTCAGTGGATTCACAAGCCAACTCAGAGTTCAGTTGGAAAGGACAGAGGAAGAAGAAGAAGAGAGTGAAGACGACCAATTAACAATAGGATGGTTTTTTTTTTGTTGGTGAGAATATCCTCCCCTTCGGGTTGTCCTTTGTTTTTTATTTAGGTTTTGTTTTACCCCTTTGGCTATTTTTCTTTTGTCTCCCCAATATAGGTTATGTCAACCTTGGGTATCTACTCTGTGAATACTAGAGGCCTGAATGCTGAACAGAAATGCCAGTTTTTTATTTTTTAAGTAATAGTGGTGGAGACATTTTTCTTTTACAAGAGGTTTCTTTGTCATACAGAGAAAATTATCAGTTTTTATGTTCCCGATGGAAACATGGTAAATCTTGGTGGTCGGGTGATAACCAGAATCGAGCATCGGGGTTGGGAATACTTGTGAGGGGGTTTTCTTTTATAGTAGAAAGGATGACAGTTGTAGAATGTGGGAGGATTATGATGGTGGATGGGTTACTTCGAGGAGCTCGAATTAGAATTATTAATGTTTATCTTCCTAATGTTATCCAAGAGAGAGTGACAATGATTCATAACCTTCAACCACTTATTTGTTGTTCTAGACACAAATAAGTGGTGGTGGGAGGTGATTTTAATTGTATATTGGAACCAAGAATTGGTTTTAATATGATATCTTCTGGCAAACTGGATGCAAGCTCGTATGCCTTAAAAAATCTTATAGCCGATTGTAAACTAATGGATGTCTTTCAACAATTATCTTTTCCAGGCCTTAAATATACATGGTCGAATGGGAGGTCCTCTTCACGTATAGATTTTCTTTTGATATCAGATCGGCTCTCCCCATTGTCGGGCAATGTGGTGGGTGTACCTTTTTCAGATCATAACATGTTAAGTAATCCAAGGGGTTCAAATGAAGGCAACTGGACTTCTTTGGTTTCTTGAAGACGTTTCGCTTCTCATCCGAGGAGCTTTGTCAATTCTGACTGGAATATGGGAGGGTCGATCTTATAAACTGTAGCTGTCGACCCTCCCATATTCCAGTCAGAATTGACAAAGCTCCTCGGATGAGAAGCGAAACGTCTTCAAGAAACCAAAGAAGTCCAGTTGCCTTCATTTGAACCCCTTGGATTACCATGACCTGGATGACTGAGAACCTTCACCAGCATAACATGTTAAGTAGTGTACTGCTTATCCCAGAAGCCCAACCAAGGTCTCCTGGTGTTTGGAGGTTGAACCTTAAACTTTTAGAAGACACCAAGATAGTGTCAAAATATAAAGTAAAATTGCAGCAATGGTTTACACTGCAACAGTGCTTTGATAAGATCGGCCAGTGGTGGGAAGAAATTAAAATTAGAACAAAAAATTTCTTTAGTAGGGAAGGGAGGAGACAGGCAGGGAAAAAGAGAGGATGGGTGACTAGAATGCAAGCTAAACTTCAGAGATTCTACTCCTTGCTTCACTCAGGTTTTCAGGTGAATGAGGAAATAGCGCTGTTGAAGAAACAAATGATGAATGCATTGAATGAAAAAAGTAAAGGATTAATAATACAAAGCTGGATTAAACATTTTGAAGAAAATGAAAAATGTACTAGGTTTTTCTTTAGAAAGTTAGGAAACTATAACAACACTCATTAAGGAAGATAGTCAAGAAATTATAGAACCTTTAGCTATTCAAGCAGAGATAAGAAATTTCTATAAAGACTTGTATGCAGAAGACTGTACTTTAGACTGGACATTGTTAAACCCCTTTTTTTAATCCTTGCCTAAATTAGACCCTCTAGATAGGGAAAGTTTAAAAGAAGAGTTAACCACGGATAAACTTTGTTATAGAATTTTTAAGTCTTGTACTGCTTCTGTATTTCCTCTGCACCGCATCACACACACACACACCACACATCATGTAAACACACCCACAGCCTTATCTCACACTTTAAATAAACTCTGTGTGCAGCCGCTCGGGGCAGACTACACTCTGTCCTGAGTTGGTTTGTCACCATTTGCAAACGGTTCTATGTGTCTTTTGTCTTTCTCCCTTATCTCCTCAGCGTCAGGTAATTAGGTTGATTGAGAAAATCCCTAACATAAATTGGTCCTTCGAGAGGAGCCTGGACATCTTGCTGTCGACGCCAAACGCCGCCGCCGGACATTGCAGTGCCCCACTTTCGCTGGAGGTCGGCGCCTGGGGTCTGACGTAGCCACCGGGTCTGCGAACTCAAACTTCTGAGCTGGGGGATCTGGTGAGACAATCTTGTTTGTTTCTAGATATAAACACAGAGGACGTTACGCAACTCTGGTGTTGATGATAAGGGCTTGAGCGTTAGTCCAGAAAGAAAACGCACAAAGGGGCTTGAGCGTTAGTCCAGAAAGAAAACGCACAAAGGGGCTTGAGCGTTAGTCCAGAAAGAAAACGCAGATAATAGTTAAACAGTTGTGTTGGATACGCCGGTAAGATAACTGTGGAGTGTTCTAAATTTTGGGGGTTGTCCACCGCAAGGACTCTGTATCGTTTCGGGTGGTTTTTGAGCGTTTTCCTGTGAATTAAACGCGACCTCCAGTTATTACGATAACTGTGGAGAGTCCTAAATTAGGGTTTGTCCACCGTACGAACTCTGAATCGTTTCGGGTGGTTTTTGAGCGTTTTTCCGTGAATTAAACGCAACCTCCAGTTATATAATTGTTGGTCTGTCTGTCTGTCTATTTGTTTGTTCATTGGTTGGTAGTAGTGGAACGAGTTCCCACACTGATAGGAGGTAGAATTCCACCTACTTCCTAGTGCATTAATTGAGTGTGTGGATGTTTTTGTTAAGGTGTGGCTACGTGGATGAATGACCAGTTATTGGTGGTCTTGGTGTGATTTGCGGTGTGCCTGCTGGAACTTTGTCTGATCCTGTTGCGTTTCATGAGTGAGTTGGAACCTGAGTGTGTGCTTCTGCTGAGTGGGCGTGGACCAGAGCGAGGAGTCCTGCAATAGTCTGTGTGTGCTGGAGGTGTGTCTGAGGTTCTGGTTCTGATTGGTGTGGGCTCAGGGTCTGTGTGTAAAATGCTGCTGTGGTGTCTGTCTGGAGGCATGACTGTTCGTGTGTGTTTGCTTGAGCGGCAGCGATGGGAAGCAAAACTGAGCTTTTTAGGAGCAATAAGTTAAAGTTAAAGCAACACAGTTGAAAATGATTAATTTGGCCCCAAAGTCACATTTTGTGCTATCTACATTAAACTAAATGTCCCACACGCAAAGCAGAATAACTACAGTGGCAAACTCATGAATGGTGGATAATAAAACGTTATTTTGGCATAATTAACAGCACAGACGCACACAAAGGATTACTAAATTAGGTTGATAACTCCTGAAATGAATCAAATTGAAATATAAAGGACTAAATAGATAAATAAACAGCAAAGAATCAATAGTTACATGAATATATATATGTAACATTTTTTAGCAAAAAGAAATTAGATGACCCTGGAGATTAGCAAAATTAGACGACAATTCAATCACACATCCTAAATAGCAGCATAAAGGAGTTTTGGAAATTAGTTAAACTTTGGACAGTTAAATGGTTAACGTAATATATAATATAAATATAATTTGTAATTTCTAAAGTAATATAAAATACTGCAGGAGACCAGTAGTTCTAATCCTAAAGTTGAATGACAAAAATACAGATAATTCAAAAAGTTGATCTACAGAGTCACATTGTCCGAGTTTCAAGGTATTCATTTGAAATTAAGGTTGATAAAACGCATATTTGGTCTATAACAGAAGGTTAATTGCAGTCTTTGATTAGTAATATCTATTGACTAATGATTGAGGTAAATTTCTCTATTTGGGATAAAAACAATAAAAGGTTATAAGCAGAGTGGTTCCATGATGGCTGGAGGTCGTCTGATGGCGCTGAGATTTATGTGTAATCTCTCATGCCACAGTTAAAGGTCTGTTAATTTGTAAACAACTGAAGTACAATTCCTGATAAACATCCTTGAATTTGGGTTTCATTTCTAAATAAGGCCAAGGAAAGTAAGGCATTGGATTTGATCTAAACATCAGGAGTAAAGGTTTTACTGAATGGGGGAGAGGTAGAGCGTCCCGTCATGGTCACCGGGACCGATCAGATAACAATCTGAGCACAGTGACATGCTGGAACTGCAATCTGAAAGGACATTTAGATAGGAACTACAGGCTACCCCCTTCACATAACTCTAAGGTCATTGATAATCCAAACAATGCAGATATTCCATGCGTGACTCGAAGTTTAATAGTCTTTAATGCTTGTCTAAACAGGTCTGGTACACATGAAAAAATAAATCGGTAACGTATTTCAAATAACAACCTGCGAGTTCAAACTGTGATAAAATATTAAGTGGAGATCTCCTAGACATCAATTAAAATAATAGAGGATATTTCAGTGGTCAAGAGGTTGAAACCCAGGGGCATGAAGAGGTTGCAGTATACCTGTTATATCCGAAACTGCATATTGGATACTTTAAATTATCGCCTCTGAACATTGAAATTCCTATTGGTCGGAGAATCTGTGAAAAGACTGAATGTGTAGTTAAGAAATCACCTGTTTAACGTCCACACACAGAGAGCTATGTGTGTGTTTCTCTCCGGCAGAGAGACAGAGAGAAACCGAGCAGGAAGAGGGTTTCTCACAGTGGCAAACTTACAGCCTTGGGAGTCAAGGGGGGCACTTTATTTATTAGTAGATAAAAATAGCTATACATAATCCTTATTTATTCTACAGAAAGGAGCTTTGAGAATCATCCACTATAGTGGCTGTAGAGATCCATCAAACCTGTTGCTCATCAAATATAAATTACTGAAATTTCATGATTTAAATGACTGGAAAATCTTACAACTATGTATAAAGCCAACTTAAGTACTCTGCCAACAAACGTTCAGAGGATATTTGTAAAGAGAACTAGTGATTATATGCTGGAAGAAACTGATATGTTACAAAACCTAGAATTAGAACTAAAATTAAGGAATAGAGTATGTCTGTAAATGGTGTTATATTATGGAATAACCTTAAAAGGGAAATTTAAAAATCACTGTCATTTAATATATTCAGAAAATGTACAAAATTGAGAGTACCAAGTAATTATGAAATTTTTACATTAAGCCAATGGTCATGATCACTCTGGATATAAGAATAGGAAATACTTAAAAATTAAATTTTATTCTATGTAGACATTCTAGGCTGCTCCAAGGTTGAGCAGCTGTTTTCTTCAGGCCTGTTTATTATTTTGCCTCGACGTCTTGGTACAGAGCAGTTAAATATTGGCTGGTGCCAAGGACGTTGTCCAGTCTCAATGCAGCTCCCCCTCTACCGTGGTAACAACTTTATTAGAAATTTCTACAAATGGATTATTTTCTTGTAGACAAAATTGGTGCAGAAAGATTCTTGTTTTGGGATATCGGTCTCTGAATCTAAAATGCTTAAGTTGATGAATTTCTCTGGTTGCACACCTTTGAACTATGGCAGAATCGCAGCATGGGAACGCACTGTGACAAGCAGCTAACGCACACTTCAAAACTGTTGGGGCTGCTGGAAGCGGTCCAGCTCCCGAAACACCTGGCCTTGTGCGAATGTCAGGCTCACCAGACTGCTGACTCAGATGTCTCCAGGGGAAACTCTTTTGCTGTCCGGAGTGCAAAGCTTGCAGCTCAAGGGCTCCCTCTGCCGGAGACTTAATTTTACTGCTCTGAGACCCTGACACATGAGATCCTGCATGGCGGTTGATAGTTGATAAACACGTCTTTCCACACGGTAAACTTTTCTTCTTTTGCTAAAGGCTATTATCGGAAATGTTTGATTTGTATGAGAAACAGTGCTCAGGGGATTGTGGTTTTCTGAGGAAACAAGGCATAATATACAATGATCTCGCAGAGCCCTCTTGTGCTTTTTCGCCCACACAGGTCATGAAACCAGGAAATTGGGTCCTACTCAAAGTGCTTAAACAAGACAACTGGATTTCTCCGCATCGGGACGATCCGTATCAGGTCCTGCTCCCCCCACAGCTGTGGAAGTTCCTGAGAGGCCATCTTGGATCCACTTTTTCTCATGGTAAACTCGTCAAGTCACCTAACCGCCACTAGGGCGGCAACGAAGTCCGGGCTTCAAAGGGGCTCATGACAACAGGTCACGAGCGTCTCAACCCCCGGTGAAGTTGGTCGTCCGCTACAGACATACGGGATGCCTCACTCTGATGATGAAGATGGTTTACGTGAATGTGGACTCTTCTATGGCCCACCTCTCAGCACCTGACAGACGGTTTGGAACAGCAGCAGCTGCCTGGGGCACTGGAGATGGAAAGGAGTTTGGATCTGCGACACAATTGTGGGACGGGGCTCCTCCCTGCCCACAGACCGACGTGATGGACCGTCACCTGCACTCGCGGACCCGTCTGGACGTCACAGGAAGACAAGACGGAAGAGAGACTCCAGATCAGGATGGAAATTCTGGACCCACACACCCAAACTGCACCCTGGTTTCACGGTTCCTGGGACGGAGGGCCTTCGTCTGGGCACACCGCTGCTGGGAGGGAACTCCTGGTTTGCATCGGTCACTGCCATCGTCCGAGCAGCACAAGTCAACGCGTCGTGCTACGTCTGCTCGCTGATACCACACTCCCTCAAGAGTCTTCGCTACTGAGGCCTGCAGCGTTAAGTTCTGTTGATGTTTTTTGTATTCTGTATGGCTTAGCTCATCCACGACACTCCACTGACACAAATGATCCTTGGTTACGCATAGACACCTCTGCCCTGGCACAGTGTTCATCATGGCATGATAATTGATCTGTATCAATTGTACTGATGTTTTTGCAGACCCTGCCGGTTCACTCACACCACATAGACTGCACATTCAGCTACGTAACTTGACTGCACTCACTTCCCAAGGTTTTTCAGATTTTCCACCTTTCATGGTAGCAACCAGGAACATGTTAATGCAACACCATCTCGCGCTTGACCTTTTGTTGGCCTCTGAAGGGGGCCTTTGCCATGTCATAGGTCACGCTCTTGGTTTCAGATGTTGCGCCTTTTTACCTGACACAGCCGGCAACATCACCGCCACCCTTACAGACATGACCGACCTCTTATCTCAAATGAAAGCTGATGTGCTCAGGGTTCCAAGAGGATTTGCCTTCTGGGAATGGATGACTTCCGGTTCCTGGTACAATTTTTTACAATAATTATTACACTTTATAGCTACGATATTTGATTCCTGTCATTATTTTTCTTGTTTTTCTTGCTATGTTTTCATGCTGCTTTAAACCATGTACCATGTATCACCTATATGATTAATGTTTCGCTTGTTCACTATTCTACTGTTTTGACTCACGCACCTGCCACTCCTATTGAATTTAATGTTTCTGGTTTGACCGGTATCCCAACTGTAAATGATGATTTTTACTCTACATTTTTACTGGAATGACGCTTGGGATGAAGTTCATAGTGTAGTGGTATTGATCACTGACTACAGCACGGCTGCAGCATCACGTTCTGTGATTTCCCAACATGTGATTGCTTCTACTGATTTCACGTTCCGTGCCGAGGTTTCTTGTTTTGATTCTGCTGTTGACGCTTATTTTAGATGTATTGATTTACTCTCCCTGTACCAACTCGGAGTTTATGATTTTCGTGACAAACACCTGTCCTGGTTTTATCCTTTCCCCCTTCCCTGAAGTCATGATTAATGAAGCTTTCATAGAAAATGGTGACAAGTTATGAAAGTGGATGATATTTCATGCATGTTATGTATAAATACCATAAAACAGGAGGGATTATGTTATAGAATTTCTAAGTCCTGTACTGCTTCTGTATTTCCTCTGCACCGCATCACACACACACACACCACACATCATGTAAACACACCCACAGCCTTATCTCACATAAACTCTGTGTGCAGCCGCTCGGGGCAGACTACACTCTGTCCTGAGTTGGTCTGTCACCATTTGCAAACGGTTCTATGTGTCTCATTTTGTCTTTCTCCCTTATCTTCTCAGCGTCAGGTAATTAGGTTGATTGAGAAAATCCCTAACAAACTTACAAAAGCTTTGGAAAGTATGCAGGACAATAAATCCCCAGGCTTAGATGGTTTACCAAAAGAGTTTTACACGACCTTTTGGACACTATTGAAAGTCCCGTTACTTCAAGTATATAAGGAAGGTTTTGAAAGAAGTTCTTTACCACAGTCCATGACTAAAGGTTTGATTTTGTTGTTTAAAAAAGGGTCACATTTTGATTTGAGAAACTGGAGACCCCTTACCCTGTTGGGAGTTGATTTAAAAATTTTAACAAAAGTTCTTTTTTTTCTAATTCAGCCAATGATAGAAAGGATAGTAGGAGTAGAGCAGTTGTGTTGTGTCCCAGGTAGGAAGATTTCAGATAGTTTGAGTTTGGTTAGGGATAGCTACCTTCTTAGTAAAGAGCGTGGCTTCCCTTTAAGTATTATGTGTGTAGACCTGGAAAAAGCTTATGACCGTGTCAGTCATAAACATTTGAATTCTGTTCTTGATTACTTTGGTTTTGGAGAGTTTTTTTTGAGGTGGGTTTCTGTCATTTATGGGCAGTGTTGGGCAAGTTACTTCAAAACTGTAATGCATTATTTATTACTTGTTACTCTCATTTTAAAGTAATTCATTACATTACAATATTACTGATTTTAAAATGTAAGGCATTACATTACTTTTGCATTACTTTAAGTTACTTTCACCAAAATAATATGGATTTGGCCATCTAAATGTAGCTCATGACGCTCAATTAGCTCATTAGACATCCAGTTGAAGGTGATGTGTTATTTAACTGGGCTAGGGGTTGTTGTTAAAATAGTCAAACATAATTAACAGTTGTTCTGGCTCTGCCATAAGTGTCATTTACAGGGTGCGTTGTCTCTTTAAGAGAACCAGGAAGTTGAGTGTTCAGACCATGTGGTGCAGTCAGTGCGGCAGTATGATTCAAACCACAGAGACAGCAGGTGTTGCTTCAAGAGCTGTGCGTTTTTGAGTTCAGATAAGGGCATTCCTTGTAAGTATTACAATAAAACAATGTTTAGATAAACACTTGATTATAAAAAGGGCAATTCTGAGTAGTTCATCCAGAATTTAAGAAACTATTTACAAATATTATTTACAAACCCATTCTTTGATTACATGTGGATGTAATGAGGCATTATTATGATTTGTATTATGTTTTATTTAACTGATGTGCATTATTTTTATTTTATATATGGATATAAACATACTGTGTTTGTTGCTACAGTTTCACACCTGCCATATAAAGAACAAGTCCAAACCATCCTGGCGTCTGTGACTTCTTGTGTGGAGGTGTTTAACTACGTGGATAATGGAAAAGGGTTCCATGAGGCCATGACAGTGAAAAAGGATCCTCTCAACGAACTACTGACCCTCAAACTGTGTGATTGCTGATTCCAGACCAGCACGTCAGACGCAACATTATCAAGTCAGCGTAAGACACAGTACATCATCACAACGATGGAAAAGACAGAGCTTGAAGTTAGGTCTACAGCTTCGCGGTCAAGCAGATCTTCCGCTACAAGTATAGCTATAGCGGCTGCCACAGCACGCGCAAAAGCAAAAGCTGCCCAGACCAGAGCTGTTTTTGCAAAGAAAGAAATTGAGGTTAAATTGGAGAAAGCCAGATTGGAAGCAACGCTGCATGCATTGGAGAAAGAAGGTGAGGCACAAGCTGCAGCTGCAGAAGCAGCAGTAATGGAGGCTGCTGCTGCAAGCTTGGAAACCATAGTAGAGCGCCCAATCCTTTTGGGCCAAATGCAAAGCGCCCATGAGCGTACATCTGAATATGTAACAAAACACAGTGATCCTGGTGATAAAGAAACAACTGAAATAACTGAAAAGGACATCTCAGGAGATGAAAGCATGCACAAAACACAATGGGAAGGATCAGATATGGGAAGGGAAAGTGTGTCCATATATCCAAAAGATTATCGGCCCCAACGGCCCCCGGAAATCAGTGACTCTCAACCAAAACAGGCATTTACACTAAATACCCAGCAAGGCAGGGCACACAATATTCCCCTGTTTACAACGCCTTCTACTGGTCATTCGCAGTGCTACCCGTCTGCTCAATACTACAACAGTGACAGCAAGGAACTTGCTAAATATTTAGTGAAGAGCCAGTTATTAGTGTCTGAGCTCACTAAGTTCGATGATAAACCAGAGAACTATTTAGCCTGGAAATCATCATTCATCAATGCCACCGACAGCCTTGAATTAAAAGCTGAAGAAGAGATTGACCTCATAATAAAGTCACTGGGCCCAGAATCAGCCAGACATGCACAACGCATTAAAGCAGTAAATATAAGCAAGTCAACTGTGGCCTTAAAGCTTATCTGGGACAGGCTAGAAGAGACATATGGGTCACCAGAAGCCATAGAGAGCGCTCTTTTTGCAAAACTTGACCAGTTTCCCAAAATAGGGTTAAAAGATCACATAAAACTGAGAGAACTCAGTGATCTACTGTTAGAAATAAATTCAGCAAAGGAAGAAGGGTACTTGAGTGGACTGTCCTATCTCGACACAGCACGAGGCATTGGTCCAATCGTGGAAAAGCTGCCGTATGGACTACAAGAAAGATGGATGATGGAGGGCTCAAAATACAAGCAGGAAAATAAAGTGTCATTTCCTCCATTTACTGTCTTTCTACGATTTATTCAAACACAAGCAAAGGCACGCAACGATCCAAGCTTCAAGATCCAGTCACCATCCATCGATGGAATGAAAATGGACAGGTTTGGAGAAAAGCAAAATAATATTCGAAGAACAGTATCAGTGCATAAAACAAACATAACATCTATACCCACAAGTGGACCAGACAAATGGTGTCCTGTGCATAACAAGCCACATGCATTAGTGCAATGCAGAGACTTTAAGCAGAAAACACTGCCTGAAAAAAGGAGGCTATTAAAACAATACAACGTATGCTACAAGTGCTGTGCATCCAACAAACATGTGGCTCGTAACTGTGAAGCGGCAGTTAAATGCGCTGAGTGTGAATCTGATAGGCATCTTACTATTTTGCATCCAGATGCACCTTACGCTCCTAACCAGACATCCATACCTCCAGCAGATCATGGCGGGGAGAGAGGAGAGAGAGAAGCTGTGCGGGAGGAAAGAGTTGTTACAAATTGCACTGAGGTTTGCGGGAAGGGATTTACTGGGAAGTCATGTTCTAAAATATGCCTCGTTGATGTTTACCCAGTTAATGATCGCAGCAAAAGCAAACGAATGTACGCCATGTTGGATGACCAGAGTAACTTGTCATTGGCACGCTCAGAGTTTTTTGACATGTTCGAAGTTAACAGCTCTGCAGCACCGTACACCCTGCAAACCTGTGCTGGTGTAGGGATCACAGCTGGTCGTAGGGCGTTTGGTTATGTCATAGAGGCCATTAATGGTGCTCCTGCAATACCATTGCCAATGTTGATCGAGTGCAACATGATACCAAACAAAAGAGAGGAGATTCCCACCCCAGCAGCCGCGCAAAGCCATCCTCACCTTGAGCGTATTGCAGATAAAATACCGCAAATAGATGACAGTGCTGAGATACTGCTACTACTTGGAAGGGATATTTTACGAGTCCATAAAGTTCGTGGTCAAATCAATGGTCCACACAACGCACCATATGCGCAGAGATTGGATTTAGGCTGGGTGATAGTTGGAGATGTGTGCTTGGGCAGCACTCATAAGCCCTCAGAGGTCACCAGTCTTAAGACTCACATTCTCACAAATGGAAGACCCACCCATTTTCCTCCTTGTGGGAACCACATCACTGTCAAGACAGAGATCAGCCTTCCAGATCGACCGCTAACTCTCGGTAGCACAAATGTGAAACGAAATGAAACCAATCTAGGTTTGGGAAATGATGTTTTTTGTCAGACTAAAAATGACAACAAGTTTGCACCCTCAATGGAGGATTTATCATTCCTCAAGATCATGGATGAGGAGTTCACACAGGATGAGACCAAAAGCTGGGTGGCCCCATTGCCTTTTCGGCAGCCAAGGAAAATACTGCCGAACAACCGTCAGTATGCCCTCGGGCGCCTCAAGTCATTGCAACGCACACTCAGCAAAAACCCTGAAATGCAGTTCCACTTCATAGACTTCATGCAGAAGATGTTGGACAATGAACATGCTGAGGTTGCACCACCAGTACAGGAGAACAAAGAGTGTTGGTATTTGCCCTTTTTCGGAGTTTACCA
>SSNS01001362.1:3361-16387 GCA_006937985.1 Aphyosemion australe | reverse complement strand
GGAACGTCTCCTCCTCCCCCCATTCAAAAGAATAGGGCCAAAAACAGACTTTGCTCGACTTCAGGAAGTGCCATGAGAGAACCGTAGAACCGAGGGAAATGAGACTTGCGATGGATGAAAGCTGACGGATTTTCCTCCGTTTTGAGCTATAATTTATGGACGTACTCTAAAATTTGTGGTCGTAGCGTTAACTAGTTTGGAAAGGTTTTAAAATATTTATCCTTCCAGCAGCTGAGTTGTGCTGTCCCATATATGGTCATGCCTTTCCCACTGTGACTGACAGCTTCAGATCAAAATCCAGAAAGGGAAATTCTGCTACGACCACATCTTTTGGGGTAGACGCGTAATTTTCTCAAAAACAGTAGGTTTTTTGTCTGCTTCGATGGGATGGTCTCGATTTTGCTGTAGCTGCCACGGTCTTTGCGCTACGAGGCTCAGAAGGAGGAGTCAGCCAGATTTTCTCCCATTGGCAGCCATTCAATTTTTTCTCAGCTCAGGTGCTTCGATCGCTCTCTGAGAGCTAAACTGTACTCGTCATATCTCCTACTATATTAAAGATAGGCACACAAAAATTCACACAGAGCACCATCAAAGCCTTCGGCTGCTGACGGTTTTGGAATTTTTCGAATCGGTGTAATATTTTTCGAATGGTGATGAGACTTTCGAGGCCTGCAATTTGACATTTGGAGCTGCAGATCATGAAATCGCCATTTTGAGACAATTTCTCTAAAGAAAATTCTGCTACGACCACATCTTTTAGAGTTCATTCATCATCTTTCCAAAAACAGTAGATTTGTTTGTCAGGTTCGATGGGATGTCTTTGGTTTAGCTGTAGCTGTCACGGTTTGGGCGCTACGAGCCTCAGAAGGAGGAGTGAGCCAGATTTTCTCCCATTGATCAGCTGCAGTCTCCGATGACTTTCTCTAAAGAAAAATCTGCTACGACCACATCTTTTAGAGTTCATGCGTGATTGTTTTTGTTTTAGCTGTAGCTGTCACGGTTCTTGAGTTACAGGCGTCAGAAGGAGGATTCAGCCACATTTTCCTCCCATAAAAAACAGGCATTTTGTGCTCCAGACAGTATAAATGATCTAATCATTTCTCCTACAAATATTCTAGGTAGGCACACAAAAAATTAAATATAGCACCACCAAAGCCTTCTGATGCTGACGCTTTTGGAATTTTTTCAGTCTGTCTCTCCCTCTTTCTCTCTCTCTGTCTTCCTCCCTCCCTCCCTCCCTCTTTCTCCCTCCATATGCCCCCCCCTCTCTCTCTTTCTCTCTCTCTCTCTCTCTCTCTTTCTCTCTCTCTCCCCCCTCTCTCTTTCTCTCACTATGACTCCCTCTCTCTCTCTCCCTCTTTCTCTCTCTCAGTCTGTCTCTCTTTCTCTCTCTCTGTCTGTCTTCCTCCCTCTCTCTTTCTCTCTGTCCCTCACTATGCCTCCCTTTGTCTCTCTCTCTCTCTCCCAGTCTGTCTCTCTTTCTCTCTCTCTCTCTTTCCTTCTTTTCTCCACTTACTTATTTGGCTTTAATACTCTTGTTAGTGATTTTTTGCTCCTAAATCTTTCAATCTTTTTAGCTCATTTTTACAATTACGTAAAATTTTCGCAGCAGAAAACTGCTTATTTCAGTTCAGCTACTCACCTATCAGTTTCAAAATTCAGCATATCCTGCTAACTTCACAATTCAACTAATTGTGAAAATTTAACTACTTATACTCAAATATGAGCTGTTTAAACATTTTAGCTACTCAGTTTTTTTAACTATGTTTAGAGATTTCAGTTTTCTGCTGTTTAGGATTTTTTTCTCTATTCTCTACTTACTTTTCGGGCTTTTTAAAACATTTTGACAATTAAGCTTAGTTTTAGCTTCAATTCAGCAGTTTCAGCTATCGTATTCAGCAATAAAGCATTCAAACGCATTTCTGCAAGAAATGCAATATATCTAGTTAATCATGACTTCAGGGAAGGGGGAATGGATAAAACCAGGACAGGTGTTCGTCCTGAAAATCATACACACCGAGGCGGTACAAGGAGAGCAAATCAATACACCGAAAATAAGCGTCAACAGCAGAATCAAAACAATCAACCTCAGTTCTGAACGTGAAATCAGTAGAAGCAATCACATGTTGGGGAATCACAGAATGTGATGCCCCAGCTGTGCTGTAGCCAGTGTGTCAAAGAATTTCTATGTCCTGTACGGCTTCTCTATTTCATTCTGTATCACACACACACACTCACACACAAACATTTGAACACACCCACTACCTTATCTCTTACTTTAAATAAACTGTGTTGGCAGCCGCTCGGGGCAGACTGTTCTCTGTTCTGAGTCGGCGTGACGTTGCCTGATGTGTCAGGTATGAAGGTGCAACACCTGGAACCTAGAGTGTGCGTGACGACATGACAAAGACCCCCTTCAAAGGCCAACAGCAGATCCAAGGCTAGCTGGTGTTGCATTAACATGTTCCTGGTTGCTACCATGAAAGTTGGAAAAGCTGAAAACCCGTGGGACGCGAAGTCAGTCAAGTTTTCCAGCTCAACGTGCAGGTGATCTATTTTATGTGCGTTATTAACCGTGCCCCACCAGGGGAACAGTCCAGAGAAGAACTTAGCACCCACACCAACAACAACCTTTTCTGAGTCTGAGTCACGCCTGCGACGGCCACGAGCCTTATGGTGGGGTGCGTATGGCAACTTTGAATGCAGCGTGACTGCAGGGTGCAATTGAATGAGTGCGCACGTTCCAACCCATCCTGGAGGCAATATCTGATAAAGGTTGCTGCCACACAGCCAGGCCGCATTAGTGGAGCTGGTACAACCTGCATCAGACGGCCAGGTTATTGTGTAATTACCGAAAGAGTCCTGCAGATGGTGTCCTCGAGCTCGGCCAGGAAACAATGGCAGGCAGGAAGGGTTTCCTGTGATGCGCCAGGAACAAGCTGACCTGAGGAGGAGATGACATCTGGTGGCATTAATCTCACCTACATAAACACTGGGAATATCGGCTCTAGGTGACCTTCTGAAGCAAAAAGACTGATTCCCAGGAAGGAAGCGTGTGCCGATTGTAGCTACGGGTTGTGTGAGTCTCCCGGTGGGGTCTGCAAAAACAGCAGTACTATTGAGTCTGATCAAATTGTCATGCCATGAGGAACACTGCCTCAGAGCAGAAGTGTCTGTGCGTAACCAAAGATCATTTGGGTCAGTGGATTGTCGTGGATGAGCTAAGCCATACAGAATACAAAAAACATCAACTGAACTTAACGCTGCAGGCCGTAGAAGTGATGACTCCTTGAGGGTGTGTGGTATCAGTGAGCAGACATAGCACGACGTGTTGACTTGTGCTGCTCGGACGATGGCAGTGACCGATGCAAACCAGAAGTTCCCTCCCGACAGAGGTGCGTCCAGACGAACTTCCTCCATTCCAGGAACCGCAAAACCAGGGTCCAGTTTGGGTGTGTGGGTCCTGCTCTTCCATCCCAATCGAGAATTCCTCTTCCTCCTTGTCTTCCTGTGACGACCAGACGGGTCCTTTAGTGCTGGAGACGGTCCATCGCTATGGTCGGTGGGCAGGGTGGGGCCCCGTCCCACCATAGATGTAGGTTCAACCCTAGTTCCATCTCCTGTGCCCCAGACAACAGCCGCTGATCCAATCCGTCCGTCGAGTGCCGAGAGGCATATTGCTGTCACGTAAGCCACCGTTATCACCGTTATGGCAAGGCATATTGTGTGCCTGTAGCGGTCTTCCATCTTCACCAGGTTTGAGACGCTCCGACCTGTTGTACAGGAGCCCCTTTGAAGCCTGGACTCCGGTGCCGCCCTAGAGGCGGTTAGGTGACTTCGATGAGCTTACAGTGAGAAAGGTGGATCCAAGATGGCCTCTCAGCAACTTTCACAGCGGTGGGGGTAACGAGCAATACTTGAAATGGACCGTCCCAACGTGGAGAACTCCAGTTGTCTCGTTTAAGCACTTTGATCAGGACCCAATTTCCTGGTTTCACGATCTGTGTGGGCGAGAAAGCACAAGAGGGTTCTGGCAGATTATTGCATTCCTTGACATGTTTTTCAGAGAACATTTTAATCATCCAATCTGCAAGTGTATTTCCTCTGTCACTGCGGTCAACTGGGCTGGTGATGTATGGGAACGGAAATCGTCGCCCATACACTATCTCAAATGGTGTAGGTCCACCAGAGGGAGCTGTTACCCTCATCCAAAGCTTTACCAATGACACACAGTCAGGCCAGGGACGGCCTGTCTCCGCCACTGTTTTTGCCAGCCTGTTTTTTATAGTACCGTTAGTCCGTTCCACGAGACCAGCTGAAGCAGGGTGGTACGCACAGTGTCTTTTTAACAATCCCCAGTGTCTCAGAACATCTAGTCATCACCTCGTTAACAAAATGTGTTCCATTGTCTGATCTGATAACAGAAGGAATTCCATAAGTAGGGAAAAATGATTGCACAACACCTTTGCCACTGTCAAAGCATCACATTTCTTTGTAGGGTAAATTTCTGGCCATTTAGATAATGCATCAATCACTACAAGGCAATATTTCACTCCATGCATCTGTGACAATTCAATAAAATCCATGTGAATCGTATGGAATGGGTATTCTGGCGTCGGAAAACTTCCCCTTTTTGGCCGTAAACGGCCTTGAGCATTGTTTTTCATACAAATCAAACATTTCCGACAGTAGTCTTTAGCAAAAGAAGAAAAGTTTACAGTGTGGAAAGATGTGTTTATCAACTGTCCCATTCCTCCCGCAGAAACATGACTCAACCCGTGACTCAGCAAAGCTGCAGTCGCGAACAGTGATTTGGGAAGAATGGGCTTGTTTTTTACGTGTAGGACATCATTAATCGAGATAGGGTTAAACTTAATCCAGGATTTCTGTTCCTGGTCAGAGGCTGAAACCTGTGCGTCCTGTAGAATGTCCCTTGTCAAAGTGTCTGTGCAGTAAAATGAAGTCTCCAGCAGGGGGAGCTCTTGAGCTGCAAGCTTTGCACACTGATCTGCAAAAGAGTTTCCCCTGGAGACCTCTGAGTCATCAGTTTGGTGAGCCTGACATTTACACAAGGCCAGGCGATTCGGGAGCTGGACCGCATCCAGAAGCTCCAACAGTTTCGACGCGTGTGTCAGTTTTTTGCCACTGGATGTTACCATGCCTCGATTCTACCATATTTGTGTAAAATGATGCACAGAGGAATAAACATATTGGCTGTCAGTGAAAATGTTAATGTCACGCCCTTCGTACAGCTGACACGCCCTAGTGACCGCTACGAGTTCAGCGACCTGTGCTGAACAACTAGAGGGTAAAGGTCTGGCTTCTATGACAGAAGTCTGGGTGGTGACAGCATAACCAACACGGTTCCTGCCCATAGCATCCTTTGCCGCTGAACCATCCACATAGAGAGAAAAGAAGCCAGCCTGTGGAATGTCCAGTATGTCAACACGAGGCTTTGTTTGCTCATGTGTGTGTGTTCTGCAGCAGTGTGGGTCACAATCTGTGTGTGTCGGTAACAGAGTTGCTGGATTCAAGCTGCTACAACGAACTATCTCAATGTGTGCCTGTGACAACAATGTGGAGACATATGTCAGATGTCTGTTGTGTGTCAGAAAAGGTAGATTTGTTTGCAACAAAACTAGTGCCACGGAATGCGGTACTTGCAGTGTTAGAGGATGCAGCAGAACGATGTCAGAGCTTTGACTAACTGCTTCAGAAGCTGCAGCGCAGGCCTGGACACAGCTGGGCAGACCTGCCGCTATCGAATCTAGCTTCTTAGAATAATAAGCTACCGGCCTGTGCTGACTGCCATGCTTTTGAGTCAGAACCGCTTTCATGTGACCGGACGCTGCATCAACAGAGAGAAAAAACCTCTTAGAGTAATCTGGTAATGCCAAAACAACATCAGTTTGCAACAGCTGCTTTAAATGCACAAAAGCTTTTTCTGCTTCAGGTGTCCAGCAAATTTTGTCATTTAAAGCTAGATCTTTGCCATAAATGATATGCTGGAGAGGCGATACCATAAATGCAAAGTCAGGAATCCAAGTGCGACAGAAGTTAGCGAGCCCTAAGAATGACATAATCTGTTTCCTTGTTACAGGTTTAGCAGCTTCCTGTATCGCAGGTTTCCGAGTTTGTAACAGAGCTTTTCCTTCACCGGACAGGGTGTGACCTAAATAGGTCACTGAAGGTCTCCATAGCTGAAGCTTACTGAGTGAAACCTTGTGACCTTGCTCATAAAGGTGCTGCAAAACGTGTAAAGTGCTTTCTCTGCATGCTGCTTCAGTGTCTGATGCAATCAGAATGTCATCTACATATAGTAGGATTTGTGAATGTGCAGGGAGCTCACAGCTAAACATAGAAGCTCTTAACGCTTTTGTATATTCATGGGGTGCATTTGCGTACCCCTGGGCCAATCTTGTGAAGGTGTATTTGTTACCCTGGAAAAAGAAGCCGAACCAATGCTGGGACTCTGGGTGCAAGGGTACCGAGAAAAATGCATTACTCAAATCAATAACAGTGAACCACTTTTTGTCAGGTGTGATTTGGTTCAAAATAGTGTGTGGGTTGGGCACATCAGACTTTATTTGGACAATAGACTGATTTACTAGCCTGAGATCTTGGATGAGCCTCCACATGTCTCTGCCAGGCTTCCGTACAGGATAAATTGGCGAAAGACACACGAACTCAGGTGCAGGTCTGATTATGCCTGCCTGGAGCATGCTTTCAATCACAGGTGCAATTCCCTCCTCAGCCTCTCTGCTGATGGGGTATTGTCTTACTTGCGGTCTGTAGTGTGATTTTTCTTGCACCTTAACTGGTAAACATCCTTTTATCAGTCCTACATCAGTTGGGCCTTTTGACCACAGGTCATTTGGAATGTTTTTTAGCTCCGGATAGTCCTCCAGTGCAACTGCGCACGCCAAGGACGTATCTGCCTTGTCTCATTCGTGTAAATGTGTGTTTAGAGACACTCTTATCTTCCAGCCTAGTGTGCGGCGGCATTTTCCTGACGAGCTGCGCTTCCAGCCGTCAGGGTCATCTGTATCATATTTTTCGCTTATCGCGTCAGCAAGGAGGTCACTCATGCTTTTCCAAGGGCGATTTCTGTCTTTTAGCACAGACATGTGAGCAGGTCTGACGCGAGAAAGGCGATATTGTTCTTGAGACAAAATAACAGAACAAACCGCATTTCCCCGTGGTGTTATGTACAGGTGTTGAAGCGTAATGGTGTGATCTGTTAATTTGTGAAATTTAGTGTCATATGGCATGTCAGGCCCAGGCTCCTTTTTGTACCTGAGTGTGACATGTAACTCAGCAGGTGGCATGTGATCAGATTCACCGAACTGGTCATAATTCATTGCACTAGCTTTAGCAAAAGCTAAGTCTGCTAGCTCCTTAGACACATGTGTCGACGTCACGTCCAAGGACCACCAGTAATGATGTTCCCCATCATCTTTTAACACGAGAATGTCTTGCGAATCTGGTGGATTTATTTCAGAAGTCATGCCTTCAGGTGTGCATACGACAGAAATGCCTAATTTCATCATGAGGTCTCGTCCGAGTAGATTGACAGGACATGTGGAGTCTATTAGCAATGGTATGTGAGTGTTAGCTCCTGTCTCCTGATCTCTAACCTGAATGGGCCTGGTTAGTTTGTGCTTTTTAATATGACCAGCTGCAGTTTTAATGAAAATCGTATCGGATGAGAACTTAGTTTCAGGAGGAGGTGCCGTAAGAACCGTCCTACAGGCTCCGGTATCGCACAGACAGCTGAACGGTTTCCCATTAAACAAGATAACACGTGTGGGAGCCTTGGAGATGTCTGTCCACTTTCTGAGTTCAGCAAAAATGTCAACAGTTGTGTTATCCCTATCTTCCTCCTGTGTCGCCACGGGATCTGGCCTCGGCAGTGTTTCTGTGGTGGCTTTTGTATCAGTTTCTGGCTCTAGTCATGCTTGATGACCCTGATAAGGGTTATCCCTACTGTTCGGATTATCAATGACCTTCCCCTTCATCCCAGGACCATACGATGGGGGTTGCCCACAACCTCGAGCTATATGCCCTGCTTGGTTACATTTCCAGCATATCACTTCACTGTCGTTATCTGTCTGATTCCCGTGACCCTGACGGAATGCTCTACCTCTCCCCCTGCGTCTGGGATCTCGTCTGCCCCTTGACACATACCGTGATTGGTAAGCATAAGCTACAGTGTCATCTGTGCTATCTGTGCTCACGAATGTGTTATCTGCACTAGTAGATGTAATGTGTTTCATTGCATGGGATGCTTGTTCAACAGCGTCGGCGACTGAGCCTCGTGGTTTGTGTACCCAATGTTTATCCACGAACGCACGAACAGGGGGAAGCAAGCCGTCTAAAAATGCCTTTTTTAACCCCTGCTGGTACGCTTCCTGTACTTCAGCATTATAAGGTATCCCTGAGTTGTATTTGAAAATGGGTTCAATTCTGCTTAAAAAATCTGAGGGGCTTTCGTCTGGTTTCTGTTTTGTCTCACTAATTTTACCATAGTCAGCTGCTTTCTTAAACTGTGTCCTAATTCTCTCTAATAGGGGGTCTAGCTGAGCTGACAGCTCCATAGACCCTGCAGCTAAAGGTGCTCCATCTGTCCCGACTCCTGTATAATCACCCTGAACTCTGCCCCAACGGTGACCCAAGGCATTCTGAATGACTTCATAGATTTCTATACCATTTAAACAAAAACTGCCCCTGAGCTCATTCAAATCAGAGCAGAACTGGAATACATCATCACTAAATTTAGTCAAACCATTTGCAGCCTGCACTGTATCAGCCTGGGTCCAAGGTCGGTAAACAGAGATTGTTGGGCTAGCTTCAGGCTCCACACCATAACGTGGATTTGCTACCTGCACGAGAGGGTAAAGACCAGAAGTGGCATCTTCCGTTTTAAGCTGATCTGTGGCTGTTGTATTTGATGTCCCCTCAGCCTGTGCCTGCCTAGTTATGTAACCGTCTGGCCTCAGGATGAGGGCCTCTGCCTTCCTTTTCTCAGCAGCTGTCTGGTGTTTTACTATCTGCCCAGAAGAATTTGTTACATCCGTTATCTGGCTCTCCACTATCTTCTCGGAGGAATTCGCTCCCCACTTCTGCTCAAGCACATCCAGCAGAGGTGGGGGCGGTGGGGGAGGCAGCGGGTCTGTTTCGGAAAAGGAAGCGGCGAATGAAGCAGAGGCAGCTGGTGGCTGCCCCTCCCCCCCATGCCTCTCCGTCTCATCAACAAAACGGTCTCTTCTTCTGGTGTTATTAAGCCTAAGACCTGGCTACATCTGTTTTGCTTTTTTTGTGCCTTCTGTGCAGCTCGCCTTTCTCTCTCTCCCACCCTACGGGAAGCTTCCTGCAGCCATAACTCCGAGAACTCATACTCAGTTTTCAGCTTGTTCTTTTTGCCTTTTGTCATTGCCCTTATAATTTCAATCTTAAGATCACCCTGAAGCTTCAAAATGTCTGCAACTAGCAGATTACCAGAAAAACCATGGCATTTAATCCATTTTCTAGAAATTTCACCACATTGAGGCGTTCTGGCCTCCATAAATGCACCGTCTTTACTCAAAGGCATTTGTAAAGTTTTGTTCCCCATGATGACGTAAATCACAACACAACTCCCCCGGCACAAAGTCTGAGTCAGGCTTTTTGAATCTGCCCTTCTACTGTGTAGAAAACACAGCGAGATTCAATTTACGGTGTGAAAACCAACCTCTATAACACCCAGACCACCGGTATGAGAAGTGCGTGAGCAAAATGAGTTATAAGCTCCCTTCACTATAAGGAAGTTATAAGTCCATACACTCCCTCACACATCCAACAGCAACAACCAATGAACAAACAAATAGACAGACAGACTAACAAACATATAACTGGAATTTTCGTTTAATTCACAGAAAAACGCTCAAAAACCATCCGAAACAACTCAAAGCCAATCAATTTAGAACTTTCCCAGTTATCTTACCGGCGTACCAACACAGTTTTGTCAACAATTATCTGCGTTTTCTTTCTGGACTAACGTTCAAGACCCTATCTGCGTTTTCTTTCTGGACCAACGCTCAAGCCCCTATCTGCGTTTTCTTTCTGGACCCACGCTCAAGCCCCTATCTGCGTTTTCTTTCTGGACCAACGCTCAAGCCCCTATCTGCGTTTTCTTTCTGGACTAACACTCAAGCCCCTATCATCAACACCAGAGTTGCGTTAAAAGAAGGCATAACGCTCAAAGCCATAATTTTAATGTCCTCTGTGTTTATATCTAGAACCAAACAAGAGCGTCTCACCAGATCTCCCCAGCTCAGAAGCTTGAGTTCGCAGACCCAGCAGCTCCCTGGCGACGTCAGACCCCAGGTGCCGACCTCCAGCAAAAGCACGGCGCTGAAGGATTTTGTGGTGTCGCGACAATGTCCGGCGGTGGCGTTTGGCGTTGACAGCGAGATGACCAGGCTCCGCTCGAAGGACCAATTTATGTTAGGGTTTTTGTCAATTACCCTAACCGGAACTGGGGAAATAAGATAGACACAATGAACCACAACATACAACCGTTTGCAAAGGGTGACAGACCAACTCAGGACAGAGTACAGTCTGCCCCGAGCGGCTGCCAACACAGTTTATTTAAAGTAAGAGATAAGGTAGTGGGTGTGTTCAAATGTGTGTGTGTGTGTGAGTGTGTGAATGTGTGTGAGATACAAAATGAAATAGAGAAGCCGTACAGGACATAGAAATTCTTTGACAGGCAGGGTGCTTCAAGGCTGCGCTGCACAGCTGGGTTCAGTCATCACCAGACTGTTTCAGCTTCTTTTGAACTTTAGTTTTGTTCCCAGTCTGTGGAAGGAATCCTCCATAATTCCAGTTCCAAAAAAGGCGAATCCAAAAGACCCTAATGACTTCAGACCTGTGGCCCTTACATCGGTGCTGTGTAAATGTATGGAGAGAGTGGTGGGTGATTTCATGTCACACATTCTGTCTGGGAAACTGGATCCTCTCCAATTTGCCTACAGGGCAAAACGAGGTGTAGAGGATGCAAGTCTGACTCTTTTAAATACTGTCGCAACAGTCATGGACTCTGCCCGACCACACGCTAGGATTTTATTTACGGATTTTTCTTCTGCTTTTAACACTGTAAACTCTGACACTCTGATGTACTGTCTGTTGGACTTCCAGATTCACCCAGCTCTGGTTTTATGGATAAGGGACTTTTTAAAGGACAGACCACAACAGGTGTTTTTAAATGGTTTCATGTCAAGTAGGTTGGTTTTAAACACAGGGCTCCCACAAGGCAGTGTTTTATCTCCAATGCTCTTCTCTATTTACACCGATGATATCACCTGTAGCAGGGCAGCAATTCAGCTTTTAAAATATGCAGACGACATGGCCCTGGTGGCCCATGTGGACAGTGGGGAGGCTCTGGCTCAGAACCAACTGGCAGTAGATGACCTGACCACAACTTTTAAGGGAAAAATCACTGGAACTCAACATCTAAAAAACAAAGGAGTTGTGCTGTGTGGGCAGAGCACCTACTGCTTCTCAGCTTGTTAAACAGGTGATTATTCAGGGAGAGCAGGTTGAACAGGTGGAGAGCTTTAAATATCTGGGGACACAGATTGATGCTCATTTATCTTTTCAACAACACTCAGATTCCATTTACAATAAAGCACTCCAGCGCCTACATCTTCTCAGGAAATTAAGGGATTTTAATGTCAGGAAAAATATTTTAATTATGGTCTACCGGTCACTCATAGAATCTATTCTAACGTTTAACATTACATCCTGGTACAACTTTCTCACTTGTAAGCACAAAAATAAATTTCAACGGATCACACATCAAGCAGGCAAAATAATTGGTTCACTACAAACCCCACTGTCCCTTCTGTACGAGCGCTCTGTGATCAGGAAGGCCACCCTGATCACAGATGAACCATCTCATCCCCTCTACCACTCCTTCAGTCTTCTCCCATCAGGCAGGAGATACAGAGTCCCACTGGCCAAAAAGCTATCAATAAGAAATCATTCATCCCAACAGCAATCACAGCCCTCAACAGACACAGAACTTCAATAACCCACAAATGATTCTGTGTGTTTTAACGTTTTAATGCATAAAGTTGTGTTTTTAATTTTTAATGGTTTTTATTGTATTTTACTGTTTTATGCAAGTGTGAATGATGAGGTGGATGATGACGAGCCCTGTTGAAAGATACATTTCTGTAACTGCTTGGTGTCGGACAATAAAGTTTTTCTATTCTATTCTATTCTATTCTGACCCGGGCTACAGTGAAGCATCACTGGCCTGTTGCTCAGTGGTCCAAAGTACTTTTTTCGGATGAAAGTAAATTTTGCATGTCATTCGGAAATCAAGGTGCCAGAGTCTGCAGGAAGACTGGGCAGAGGGAAATGCCAAAATGCCTGAAGTCCAGTGTCAAGTACCCACAGTCAGTGATGGTCTGGGGTGCCATGTCAGCTGCTGGTGTTGGTCCACTGTGTTTTATCAAGGGCAGGGTCAATGCAGCTAGCTATCAGGAGATTTTGGAGCACTTCATGCTTCCATCTGCTGAAAAGCTTTATGGAGATGAAGATTTCATTTTTCAGCACGACCTGGCACCTGCTCACAGTGCCAAAACCACTGGTAAATGGTTTACTGACCATGGTATTACTGTGCTCAATTGGCCTGCCAACTCTCCTGACCTGAACCCCATAGAGAATCTGTGGGATATTGTGAAGAGAAAGTTGAGAGACGCAAGACCCAACACTCTGGATGAGCTTAAGGCCGCTATCGAAGCATCCTGGGCCTCCATAACACCTCAGCAGTGCCACAGGCTGATTGCCTCCATGCCACGCCGCATTGAAGCAGTCATTTCTGCAAAAGGATTCCCGACCAAGTATTGAGTGCATAACTGAACATAATTATTTGAAGGTTGACCTTTTTTGTATTAAAAACACTTTTCTTTTATTGGTCGGTTGGAATATGCTAATTTTTTGAGATAGGAATTTTGGGTTTTCATGAGCTGTATGCCA
>SSNS01001361.1:10008-21070 GCA_006937985.1 Aphyosemion australe | reverse complement strand
GTGTATAATAAATACTGTCCAATTATACAATATAAAGAACAGCATAAATGTAGAGTGAAACCATGGATGACTAAAGGTTTACAAAATGCATGTAAAAAAAAGAATACACTATACAGGGATTTTATAAAATATAGGACAAAGGAAGCTGAAAAGAAATACAAAGTATATAAAAATAAATTAGTTAATATTATGAGAAATTGTAAGAAAGACTATTATGATAATTTATTAGATATCAACAAAAATAACATTATAGGGTTATGGAATGTGTTAAATAAAATGATCAGGAATGGTTCCACAAGTAAGAATTACCCACAATACTTTATGGTAAATGATGTAACTATACACAACATGAATGATGTGGCACAGGAGTTTAACAAATATTTTGTGAATGTGGGACCAAAACTGGCTGAAAAAATCTGTAGTCCTCACTTAGAGGATGGAGGGGGAGGTGCTGAGGATTTAATAGAAATCAACCCAGTTTCTATGTTTCTGACTCCGGTAACAGAGAGGGAAATTATTGATATAGTTGGTAATTGTCAGAGCAAAAAATCTACAGATTGTAATGACATAGATATGTCTTTGATAAAGATGGTTATAGAGGTTATTGTGCAACCACTGACTTATATTTGTAACTTGTCTTTCACAGCTGGTTTATTTCCATGTAAAATGAAAACAGCAAAGGTTATCCCACTATACAAAGATGGAGACAATAAGCAATTTACAAATTATAGGCCAGTTTCATTATTATCGCAATTCTCAAAAATCTTAGAAAAGCTATTTGTCAATAGGCTTGATAAATTCATTGAAAAACACAATCTGTTATCCAACAGTCAGTATGGTTTCAGAACAAATAGATCCACATCAATGGCACTAATGGAGATAGTTGAAGAAATCACCAGTTCTATAGACAAGAGGGAATATGCAGTTGGAGTATTCGTTGACTTAAAAAAAGCATTTGATACAATAGACCATACAATATTAATTAATAAACTTCAAAAATATGGTATTAGGGGTGTTGTTCTCAGTTGGATCAGAAGTTATTTAATCAGTAGAAATCAATTTGTGCAAATAAATAATTACAAGTCTGAACATCTTAACATCAATTGTGGGGTACCACAGGGGTCAGTTTTGGGTCCAAAGCTATTTATTTTATACATCAATGATTTATGTAAGGTTTCCAGAGAATTAAAATGTGTCTTATTTGCAGATGATACAAATTTCTTTGCTTCGAGGGTAAATTTGCAAGATCTTTGTGATTTGGTTACAACAGAAATGGCCAAACTTAAATTATGGTTTGATTTAAATAAATTGTCATTGAATTTAAATAAAACTAAAATCATGCTGTTTGGAAAACGGAAAATAAATACACATATGGCAATAACAATAAATGATATCCTCATAGAAAGAGTGTATGAAAATAAATTTCTGGGTGTAATCCTTGATCACAAACTCTGCTGGAAACCCCACATAAAATATGTTAAAGGAAAGGTAGCACGAAGTATTGGGGTGTTGGGAAAAGCAAGACATTTTGTGAATCAGAAGGCATTATATATATTGTATTGTACACTGATAGTACCTTATCTAACTTACTGTGTTGAAGTGTGGGGAAACACCTATAAAACCACCCTATATTCACTTTGTACGGTACAAAAACGAGCCATAAGGTTGGTTAGCAATGTTGGATACCAAGAACATACCAATAGATTGTTTATAAAATTGCAAATTTTAAAGTTCAAAGATCTGATAGAATTTAGGACTACATTATTCATGTATAGAGTCAATAAAAAAACACTGCCTGATAATATTCAAAGGTTGTTTGCAGAAAGACAAGGGGGATATAATCTGAGAAGGGAATTAAATATGAAACAGCATTATGCTCGAACAAAACTTAAAAGTATGTGTATGTCAATCAGTGGAGTTATATTATGGAACAGTATTGAAGAAACTATCAAACAAAGTATAAATATATTGCAATTTAAAAAATTATACAAAGAACAAATTTTCTCCAGATGCAGACAAGAGGAAGAATGAGTCATACATAAATGGTAGTGACATTATACATTAATTTTGTTATACTATGATGTTGATATTTTGTGTTGTTGTATTGTGATGTTGCACTCAGTTGTTGTGCTCTGATATTTTACATTTTTAAGTGTGTAAAGTAATTTAGGGATAGGTGAAATAAGCTATGCTTCTTCCTATTCCTTTTCAAACAATTTTAGTTTGTGATACTTTGATAAAAGTTGGGAAGTCATATATGCTAAGGTATTTTTTAATTATTATTATTTTATTATTTTTTTGCAGAAAACATTTGTTGTGTTATTTTTTTTTCTTTAGTTTTTTGTGAATTCAATATTTTTTAACCTTGTTCGAAATAAAGATCATCATGTTTTCTTAACTGTGCTGACCAATGGCTTGCTCAGCTTTGTGACATGCTCTTGTTATTTTTTTATTATCACCAAGGCCACGCTGCTTTTCCAGAGAATTATTCTTAGCCTTTTACATCTGATGTAGGACGACGTATCGAAAATGAAATCATTACAGCTGAATTACAGCTCTCTGAAATGAGTTTATCCTGGGAAGAATTCAGAGTCTCCTATCCATAATGTCCATTCCAGATGGGAAGAATGGAATTGTGGATAGGAGGCGCTACAAACCCAATACACATGAATGGGAAATGTGACGTCATTTATCCTATAGTAAGAATGAACATTTCAGATACCTGAAACGTCATCATTGTGTTCTTATACATATCTGGAATGGTAATTTCTACTAGGAACAATCGAATTCTAGATATCTGGAACACATGTCCAGTCTGCTTAATAAATGTTAAAACGGCTTGCCATACCGGGCCAACCCGACAACGAACAGCGAATCGAGCACGAGCTCGAGGAGATAAGTGCTGTGTGAAACGAAAGCGTTGACGGGTCTAGAACCGTGAACGGCAGCGTGGTACCAGCTGTAGAGGTCCTGCTGGAGGACTACTAGGAGTCCGTGGTCCTAAATCAAACCTTTAATCTGTTTCATGTTTCTAATTCTTCGTTACAGAGCAATAAGGGCTTGTTTTTACTTTAATCTGCTCCTGCATCAGTGGTTTTTACCCGGGTTTCCATCTGTCTCTGCGTCACTTTCAAACCATGGCTGCAGCTGCGCTGATCTGCGTTGCGTCAATCTGGAGCGTCTTCATCTCCGTCTCTGCACAAGGTGAGCGGACAAGCAGGCGCGGTGAGTCGGAGAGGGGAGTGGAGGCTTGACCCACGGCCCCCTGACAGCTCGGACCCCCTGTGCCCCCCACCCCCTGCAGAGTAGCTACATTTTGAAACTCAATTTTAAAAAAAGCTGTTGTATTTAACTCAGCTGTAAAGGGATTATTTTTATTATATTGCTGTAATTCTTGACTCAAATTAAAACTACTTCAAAGATACTCCGTGTTAAGTTATTTTCTTACAGACACCTCTTTACCAGAGCAGCTGGTGGCCACCTGGTGTCCCTCTAGTGTTAGTCTAGACCAGCTCTGGGTCTGGAGATCCTCCATCCTGCACGTTTTGGTTGTTTCTCTGATTTTAACCAGCAGGATTCATTGATTATTTATGTGTAGTTTCAACACATTAAGAATGAGGTGGGTCTTGTGTCCTGCTTACAGCTGGAGAAATAGTAGCAAATGTGGCAAGGTGGACAAACAAGGGCCCAGGCGGGACTTGAACCTCAGACTCCCGGGTGAGAGTCACGCACGTTAACCAGTCAGCCAAAGGGATATCCCTGTGGCCAAGCAGCCCAGGCGCATGATCAATAGGGATACAATGACAGGACACTCACACTGTCACATCAACATTAAAAACAAGTCATAAACATAGCGTGGAACAAAACACAACAAGCAGCAAGCTGAACAGGTGATTCAGCCGTTGAAGCAGGTGTGTTGGAGCAGAGAAACAACTAAAACATGTTTGATAGGAGCCGTCCAGGACCGGGGTTGGTGAGCTCTGGTCTAGAACCTCCACCAGCCACCACCCTCACTGTTCAGGTCTCTGGTTCTGTTGGTGACAGGGTTGAGTTCTGCCAACTCTGGACGAACTGAGACTAAATGTTTACAGGCTGTGATAAATAACTAACCAAACAATATTAAATAATAACTTACAGTTAAAATCAGTTATTTACGTGATTCTTTTACCCACACTCATCTTTTCACAGTGTTTTAGTTTCGTTTTTATTTCCTAGAATGTTCAGCTTTATGAATACTTGTGTTTTCTAGCGTTGTACTCGTGAGTAATTGCTGCTCAGACGTTTTTCTACTGAGGGTATTCTGTTTTAGTCTATTCTGGTCTTCTCTGTTCTTTGTGTTCGAGCATATAGGGTTATAGTTGTAAATTAAAGCAGATACTTCATGTGGTTAAACATTGTGCGTAGGTATATAACCAGTAACACTTAAATAAGCAGGGCGGTGCCCAGCCTCCTGAAACCAGTAATCAAGCTCATCATCATAGGAAACACCCCCAGTGCCACTAGTACAGATCGCTTCTCTGTTCAGTAAGAATACGATCCACACGTCAGATACGTGGAGTAGACGATCCCTAATGAGTTACAGAGTACAGGACTGGTTAGACACAATCAAAGTCCTCTTTAACACGTTCTCCCTGTCATCTTTCCTCTCATGCAGGACGTAAAATCAACGCACACACTGGAGAAAACATCACTCTACCATGTAACGCTACCAACTACGTACCTATAGACCTTGTGGAGTGGAGCCAACCTAAAGATTCAGTAGAATACGTTCTGATTTACAGCGCTGGAAACAGGGATCTGGAAACCTTTGACCCTTATGAAGGTCGGGTTAGGCTGATGGATACGAAGAAAGGAGACGTGTCTCTGGTTCTGGAGAACGTGATAACTGATGATGAGGGAACGTATGAGTGTTATATTCAGACAGGAAAAAAACGCAGCAAGAGAGGAATTAAACCCATCAGCACCATCTACCTGTCTGTAGCTCCTCCTGCTCCAGGTGAGTGTTTGTGTTTGGTAGCTTTGTTTGTAGAGTGTCTCTGGACCAGAGCTTCAGCAGCTTCCTGCTTGTTGGTGTGAGAGTGAGACATCTCAGACCAGATGATGATGAGGCTCTGTAGAAGCAGCTGGTCAGAGGTCAGCAGGTAGTCATCACCTACCTGACAGGTGACTCACACCTGATTCTTCTCACCTGCAGGAGACGAAGAGGGACGAGGAGGACGTGCTGGACTGATTGTTTCAGTAACTCTAGCTGCTGCTGCTGCTGCTGTTGGAATTCTGGTCTCTGCTGTTTTTATCAGGAGGAGGACGATGAAGAAGATGAAATCTCCAACTTATGATGAAGTTGAAAACCCTCAGAACAGACTCCATGTTGAGGATCATCATCAACTGTGTTTCCTGTGTGTGGCAAGGTGGAGAAACGAGGGCCCAGGCGGGATTCGATCCCCAGACCCCCGGGTGAGAGTCGCGCGTTAACCAGTCAGCCGAAGGGATAACCCTGAGGCCAGGCAGCCAGGGAGCATGATCAATCGGGATACAGTGACAGGATGCTCACCCTGTCACATGTGGACATGGTGTTTGCACGGAGCATTCAATAGCTATCTGCTCTGCCTGCAGCCAATAAAATACACACACACAGAGCCTGTAGATCATGGCATTCATTTCTAGACTGGATGTCACCAGTATATACTGGAATCTGAGTGGTGAGTGCTTGTTTTTCTCTCTTTAAACAAGGATGGTGCTAGCTGAAGCTAACAGCTAGCTGGTGCTAACACAGGCTCGGCTAACCGTGGCTCTGCGGTAGCGTTGCTGCAGTAGCGTTTAAATACTGCTGAGCCTGAAGTGGGTTGGAACATGTAGCTGTAGCAGGAGTGGTTTCATTGTGACGCTGTTAAGGAAGGTTTTCTCAAGCCTCTTTTATAAGACACACCATGCCGGCAAATCAGCGCAATATTACCGCAACGTGTTTCTTATGAACGCGCCATGGCGGCATCACGTTGCGGGAATTTTGCGGCATTCGTGCCGCCACGCTTGGTACTAATATTGCGGCTTTGCCGGTCTTATAAACGCACATTAAGCCTTGGCGCAAAAGACGGAGGTGTCATGACCATGTGATGAATTAATGCCGAGCTCTGGCCGGGAACTATGTTGAAAATGAAAGTAAACACGCGCTTAAGTTTCACGTTTGTAAACAGAACCAGCTGAGATGATTAACTGGACCGATGCGGAGCTCCAGGAGCTTCTCTCCGTTAGATCTGTAGCTCAGATCATCTGACAGCTCACAGGGATGGTGGAGGACACACACCTGTAGCTGGTTGTTAAAATAAAAACTTAAGGAGCGCTGCTTCGATCGCAATAAAAAGCAAGTTATGTCCAAGATACACGGAAGTCCGCGACAGTGCAGAGACCGCCCCCATACCTCCTTTTTGCCGCCATCACGTAATCTTTTATAAAACGAACATGATTGCGCAACATTACCGCCACGGTCTGAGCTCTTATAAACGACCTCACGCTCCCTGATGCCACATCGGCGTTGCGGCAAATTGGCGGCATTGTTTTATAAAAGAGGCTTCAGAACAGGAGGTTTTCTCTCGCCTTTTTCAACTTTCTAATTTACATAAAAAGTAGGTCACACACGGCTTTGACTCTTTGGCATGCTGCTGTTGACCACCCAAGCTGTCTTAGTCAACAACAACAAGAAACATGTTGGTTTACATTCTAGGTCCTTTAAACTCAGACAAGCTACAACCAGACAGATGTTTGTTGGCTTATCCAGATTTAATCCTGGCCATGTGCTCCACATTATGTATTAGTGTCCCCTCCTAGAGCTGACACCTTATCGAGGTGGGGGGGTTTGAAGACTCGGCGGGTTCTGGGGCTTTATTCTGGAGCTTCCAGATGTTGGTAGAGACCCAGATGTTGAGTCTGACCAAGAGCAGTTCAGACATCATTAATCACATGATGATGCAGCACGTGGAGCAGATCAGAGATGATCCTCACCTTCATCCATAAACACAAACCAACATTAAATGATGTTTAAACAGGGAGTCATCAGTGAAATGTTTGTATGTGGTATGTTCTGTTTTCTGTTGCTAAAATGCACTCTGGATTAAAACAATTATAGTTTTCATAATAAAAGCTGCATGATCACTATTTTTAGTCCAACTGAGAATATTGGTAAACTGATTCGAACTGATGTGACCAACATTTACGTGTTACCATGGTAACCTGGGTTTTACCTGCTGATGGAAAAGCACAAGAAGGCACCATTTCATCTCAGTCACATGATGCAGGTGAATCAGGAAGTAGCTTCATCATTACTGCCTCATGAGGAGCTTGTTCCTATCGCAATACTCACACTTCCACACTTGCACCCTTCGATTGCACAGCCAGGGATGTGAGTCCCAATTCTCAAGTGCGGAAGGTGACCACGCCCCTTTTGCACGCATGATCTGCACTTCGCCCAAGTCCACAAGGATCTGGCTGCAGACAACAAGATGGCGTCTTCTTTGACGTCACTGGATCATTACCTTTACCAGAAGTCTTTTTTTTTCACCAAAACCTTATTTAGAAATTGCGTTGTATTTTTTTATCCCTTCAAAACTTTATTTGGACTTGCAAATATGACTGCATCGATGTGGACTTTGGGCGAGGGTATTACCCACAATCCATTGCTGCATGGGAGTTTGAGAAGAAGGTGGAGCCACGGCTCAACTGCCTTTTCTGAAAACATGCATTTTCAAGTGAAATAAGTTCATTTTAAGACAATTAATGATGTTTATTCATGCTCTGAATGTTTTAGACTAAGATATAAATGTGAACAGCAATTAATGTAACTTTTGTTTGTTTGAAAGTTGTTTTAAAAAGCAGCACAAACAGCGGCCAGTATCCCAGCATGCGTCACGGTCGATCCCTGTCCCAGTTCAGCACACTGGTGTGCTACACACTCGAAGCCTTACAGCACAGCACTGAGCAGAGATCTCAGCAGGTGAGACTCAAGCAGAACTCAGGTGTTACAGGAGTCACACCACCATCCTGTTTGTTAGAACGAGTCTAATCATGTCTGCATCAGGCCAGCTGTTACTGACTACTTCCTGTTTCCTGGAGCTGAGCTGGAAAAACAGGAAGTACTCAGAGCTAACGCACACACACACACACACGCACACACACACACACACACACACACACACGCACACACACACACACACACACACGCACACACACACACACAGACTGGGTTCTGCTGGAAAATCTAAACCAGCTTCAGCTTCTCTGAAACAGGAACAAATGAACAAATGAATAAATGATACCTTTTGCTGTAGAATCAGGTTTAACCTTTAAGCTATGAAAGTATTTATAAAATAGTTTCATTTCATTTGTTCTTCAGAGATTTAATGTCAGTTAATAATCACACGTCTGATTCTGCTTCAGTTTGTTTCTCTAAGCTGTCAGAGAGGTGGGGCAGCTAAAGGGTTAACAGCAGAGTCAGGTCATTTACCAGAAGTCAGGCTGCTTACAGGAAACAGAGAGGGGAGGTGTGTGTGTGTGTGTGTGTGTGTGTGTGTGTGTGCGTGCGTGTGTGCGTGTGTGTGAGACTGTTTACAGGCATAACTGTGATCATGTTTTATTTGGATGCTATGAGGACTCACTTGAAAATGAGATGTTACATCTCAAGCCACTGATCCTCGTTAAATATAGGTTTATAAATAAATGTGATGGAGGAGCAGCTGTTGTTGTTGGAATCTGATCCAACTGAAGCAGGACCGGTTTGAACCAGCCCTCACTGGTTCTGGTGTTTTGTTCCTCATACTGCAGCTGCCCTTGAGGGTGTGCCGTCCTCTCTAGTTACAGGGTATTTAGGTTCAGACAACCAGGAACATGAACCAGCCGCTCCAGCAGTAAGAACCCAAACCAGCCTGGAGGTTTATGTCCTGGGTGGACCCTCTAGAACCAAAGACTGTATATATAAGAGTCTAGAACCCAGAACAATGTGGGGGCAATTAGCTAACCAGCCCCTGGCAGCCTGCCACCAGGCCCCACCCAGAGCAGCCTTCAGCCGACCAAGGATGTAGTTTTGATTTCAAAGTCAAACCATTCAAATTGAATTGAAAGTGAGGAAGGGTGTTGTGTTGTTTATCCTGCAGTCTGTTTGTCACTTATGTTTGGGAGGTGTGGTCGATAGCCCTCATAACCAAGTAGGCCGGGCCCTTACAAGGATGCTGCCCCTGGATTTGGACACAGCTGGACTCCTCCAGCTGCAGGTGTCCTCCAGGCCAGTAGGTGGTGATAGGTGGTCAAGAAACCATTACAAGAAACAAACAAGCGGCCCACCTGTGTGGAGAAGGACTCTCATTTAACAATCAGCTGTTCTGAAATAAGCAGTAAACACAGGCTGTGTCCAAATCCAGGGGTTGCATGCTCATGAGTACCCGTCCTCGTTGGTCTCAGGAGAACGTGTTCTTCCTTGACCACTTAGACTGGATGTTAACGGCTGTGAATGTGGACGTTCTAGCCTTAAATAATAGTCCCGCCCCTACTCCTGTCACCTAGCAACTGCTTAAAGAAAATCTATAACATATGGATCCACGATGCTGGATTATTCACGGTTATTTTATAATTTTGGATTCACCAAATTTCATGAACTGTAATTAAGAACAAGAATACAAAAACACATCACAGGCCTAATGACAACAGGAAACGCATAAAAACACAACCACTGCAGGCTTTGACTTTTTGTTCAGTCAGATTTGAATAAACTAGTCATGCTGCTGCTCTCCTGCTGCGTCTCCCGTTTCTTCTGCCATTGTTGCCGGTACAGAAATCAATCCCGCAGTGCATCATGGGAATTATGGAGGTGAGGAGACCACGGAGACTACACCGCACCTGTTCTCAAAATCGAGGAAAAGAAGAACGCATTTCAAGACCGCATTCTGAGCATTCTTGGAATTTGGACGGTCTTCGACGCGGCGCTGTGACGTCACTGGTCTTAAAATCCAAACTCATGAGCACGCAACCCCTGGATTTGGACACAGCCGCTGTTTCACCTGATTTCATCAGCAGGTGATTTCCAGGCTTCTGCAGATGCTGATGAGCTGCTGACCAGGTGATCCAACCACTGAATCAGGTGTGTTGGAGCAGAGAAACCACTAAAACATGCTGGTTACCAGTCCTCCAGGACCAGGATTGGGAACCCCTGCTCTAAATCCTCCCTTACATAAAACAGCCAAGTGTTTCACCTTGTATTGTGGATTCATTCAGGTCCACCTCCACTGTCTCTGAGGTGCTTAGATCCAAACAAATCAGCAGCTCCTGACTTCATAGCAGAGCCACTGACTCTTACCCTATCCAGAAATACATCTCTTTATGGGAGGGACCCCTCTATTGTCACTAGTTACAGTCCAGCGTCTAAAAGTGTGTTCTAGCTAAGGTCCTGGAAACACTTGTCTGTGAGCACCTGGAAGACTTCTTAGACTCAAACAATGTCTCATCTGTCAGGTTTTCATCACCATTACTGCTGCTACAGAGGAGGTGAATGACATCATTACGGCCTAACCCCTAACCCACACTGGAGGCATCAGCAGCGGAACATTGCTGCTTCAAATAGAATCCATTATAGTCACTGGGAAATTCCCAGAAGCAGCTCGCTGCACCACGCCGCTAAAGACAGGGTTGGGTTCTGTTTTAGCCGTGAGCCGCATGGGACACGTCAGTTTCTTCAGTTACACAGGAAATCACACGGTTTCAGTGTAAAACATTCAGTGGTTTTCACAATAAAAGTCTATTGCAGAGATGCGATTTCATATCTATGTAGATTACGTTTATACGCGTGAACGAACTGCTTGTTTACTCCCTGCATCGTTCCAGAAGTGCAGCTGTGTGGTTTTCATGGCTTTAATCCTGGCAGTAGAAAGGAACAGTATTAGAAATGACATCAATCAGCGATGTCAAACGTGAGTTCCTTCTTTTTGCTCTAATGGTCCATCCATCCATCATCCATCATCCATCCATCATCCATCCATCCATCCATCCATCATCCATCATCCATCCATCCATCCATCCATCCATC
>SSNS01001359.1:0-15184 GCA_006937985.1 Aphyosemion australe | reverse complement strand
GAGTGAGATGCCATAGAACACAGATCAGGTCTAAAATTACACTTTTATACATAAATGTACCAATATGTCCCCACAAGGTGGCTGTTTAAGCACAGTCAGGTCCTCACATCACCAGTAGACAAACACATTCATTAATGCCAGCTGGGTCTTTAATCTGTGTGTGTGTGTGTGTGTGTGTGTGTGTGTGTGTGTGTGTGTGTGTGTGTGTGTGTGTGTGTGTGTGCGTGCGCGCGTGCGTGTGCGTGTGTGTGTGTGTGAAATCAAACCAGGTTTGTTTCCTCTGATCTAAACGGCTACATGCTTTGAATCGTGGACACAAAGGTCATTTTTAAATAAATGTAATGTTTTATTTTATTTTTTCTTATTCAATAAAAAAATATATTGGTCCCAAAAGGAAACAAAATGTTGTTTTAACTAATATTATTCAGAAACAGCAACAACAATAATAATAATAATAATAATAATAATAACAATAATAATTATAAATAATAACAATAACATAAAAATATCAATAATAATATCAGAATATTAAAAAATAATATTTTTTATTATTTATTTATAGTAGTTATTGAATAAAACTTAAAGTGAGGGATTATTATTCACCTTAAAGTGCTTACACCTGCCAGTTTTGGCGTGACTTTATGGGATTTTCCTGTTACCTTTCTACATGGACGTTAGAATAACCGTTTAAAGCGACAGACCCGTTCCAGTCACACAGAGGAACCACACAAACAGACATGGCTGCATTCTTACATGAAATACCTGTCTGCTGTTCTGGGAGAGACGCTGCTAACGTTGTTGCTGCCGGATGGGCCGTGAATGCATTTTTAACCTGGTATTTCAGAAATGTTGCCGCTGCATACCTGGCAGGTCAGCTGGCTCTGATTCTATCACTCTAGAAGTGAGATGCATCTGTTCTATGACAGAAATAATATTTAGTTTGATTTTTCTCAGAAAAATAACAAAATTAAAAGCATACACACACATTTTGACCCAGGTTTGCTGCCCTCTATAGGTCACATCCTAACTGAAAATAGTGCTTTATAAAAGGGTGCTGGGATTGTAGTGTGTGTGTGTGTGTGTGTGTGTGTCAGACAAGAGTAATCTGAGATGAGACGGTGATGTTTAATCCCAAAGCAGCTCTTTGTGTGTGTGTGTGTGTGTGTGTGTGTGTGTGTGTGTGTGTGTGTGTGTGTGTGTGCGTGTGTGTGTGTGTGTGTGTGTGTTTGTCTGCGGCTGTCAGACATGCCATCACACACACCAGGGATTAAACACACAAACACACTGACCCAAAGTCTTTTCTGACCCGTTTTACTTGATAACTTTGATATTTTCAGTCATTTGGCTGATTGAGGTTTAATCTCAGATGATAATCTGGCTGCAGGTATAAAACACGAGTTGAGATGTTGCACGGACAAACATTTTAGAATAAAATGAACTTGAATTCATGAACAAGTGTTACAATCCAGTGATTGAAGGTCAGATCAGACTGATAACAGCTGACGGTTTCTCACAGATTATCAAGGACAAAATCACCTCATCAGTTAAACCTAAACAGAGAGAATATCTGGATTTTATTCAGAGATTAAGGTCCAACTAATCAGCTGATTAACAACACAAGCTATCAAATATTAATGCTTAAATAAGCATTTAGTCATTTTAAAGAGACAAATATAAACAATGATACATTAATTTCAGTTAGTTGTTGGAAATTTGTGCTGTCATTGTGATCTCCTGATGTGAGCAATAATTTCTTTCCTTCTTTCTCTGTAGCATTGACAACCTCATGAATAGCTGGATGGATTTTAATGAAACTCTCAAAAGTAACGATAGGATGAGCTTCTACAGCATGTAGTTAAGATTATTATTATTATTATATAAGTTTATATTTGTGACATCGAGCATTTAAATAGTTCATTTTTCTGCTTGAGGAAATAATAAATAAATATTTATCACACAGTAACACATCTATTGCATTTCAGAGATGTTATTAAGGTTTTAAATTAACAACAAAATGATCGATGAACTTTTCAGGTAATCAGAGACTTTGAGGACTTGGCGTTCATCAGGTGTCCTGTGGTTGAGGTTTTGTGGTTTGAGGCTCAGCTGCTGATTAGAAACATTTTCTCAGCAGATAAAAGTCTCCTAATCTCTTTGTGTTTATACTGTTTGTGTTTTAGGACAGGACTGTGTGTGTGTGTGTGTGTGTGTGTGTGTGTGTGTGTGTGTGTGTGTGTGTGTCATTACACCTTCTTAATGATGCTTATATCTTACAGGTACGCACAGGTGTACCAGCATTATTCAGCACAACATAGAAAGAAAATGATATCAGACACTTTCTACTAAACATTTTATTTTTTATTCTACCTTTTTAGATCCTATTTGTTACATTCATCTGATGTAAGTTTGTTGTCTAGTTTCATCTAGATTTTAAGACCTTTCCAGTGTACTTTCACATCATCTTATTCTACATTCACACATATTGCTTTACATTAGTACGTTTAATTTATCTTATTGTTGTTGTTGTTGTGTTAATCATCCTAAACAAAGACCACAGCACAGGGCATTATGTGATAACAACTATGGAAACAACAGTTTAGCCCTTATCTGTGAGTGAACAGACGAGTCTTACCTCAGTGGTCTCTAACTGTTGCTCCTTCTGAAAACAAGTCAGTTAAAATCCTGAGGCGTGTATAAATCCTGAGGCTGGTTGTTCCGGAGGCAGCAGATTGTGTTTAATCTGAGCGCTGTGTCGTTACTGAGGCTTTAGACGGCTCAGATGTCAATCACAGCTGCTGCTGCCTGAGAGGTAGCAGTGTAGCCCCGCCCACCGCCGGATCTGGCCACGCCTGTGATCATTAAGCCCCGCCTTTATAAGTAAGCGGAGGTTCAAAACACCCATGCTTGGTTTACACTGAATGTTTTCACTTTTTGCCCATTTACTTACATTTAGTCATGTTATTTTTGTGAAAGTGTTGCATTTTTTTTGAAAGAGTAGAACATTTGTAAAAGAAACAGGTAAATTACAAAAAACAAAACAAAGATGATATTTTATTTACATTTTATTTATGGGGAAATGCAGGAAATTCTTGCGTAGTTTGTCATATTTATTTGGAAATGTATTAAACAACTAGAAAGAAAAACGTCTGTTAAAGTCTGTTTACAATTTAATGTTTTTACCTCAAAGAAACCAGTGATAGATAGTGCCAGACAGACAGACAGACAGACAGACAGACAGATAGATAGATAGATAGATAGATAGATAGATAGATAGATAGATAGATAGATAGATAGATAGATAGATAGATAGATAGATAGATAGATAGATAGATAGATAGATAACAGTGCCCTCTCGTGGCAGAGTCTTAATATTACAATTTCAATTAACCGCTGTAAAAATGAACTGTCCTAAAGTTAATAACTGCTAATGGAATTTAATAATGTAAGTTAAATGGTTTAAATCCCCGTTTGCATATAGGAGTGTTTCCAGAGCCCATCTACTATAGATTTAACAACAGCCATAACCTCTTTTTTAACCAGCATTATAGTCCTTGTAGTACTTGATCATTTTAAGTTGAGCCACACAGAGGACATAATTTGTGGGTGAGCCCCTGAGTATTTTTATTTTTTATTTTGAGAAGTGTCATGTCATTCTTGCAAAGTGTGGCATTAGTGTTAGTTAGAAACTCCAACCAGACATAATACAGATAACACATTTACCTCTGTTATTCACATTTAAGGTATCAATGTTCCATTATTACTATTGTGAATTTCTTATCTGTTCCTGTACTCTGAGTACTTGTCCCTACAAGTCTGACGAGGTACGTGTAGTTATTGTTAGATAAGGGCGTGGGAAAGAAATAAGCAAAAAGAAATTTGAACTTTTTACAGCCTTCACCAAAACATAGATATAAACAAATATACACCTTTATTGAATTGATTTCAGAAGCAAAAACAGAGCACATAATATAATGAAAACATTGCTTGTTTAAAAGGCAATATATAAGATTACTGATTATACACATTTAGCATTTATTTCAGATTTCTTTGTTGAAATGTAAACTTATAATGAAGGGTGGAACTTTTAAAATTTGGCCTTGCTGGTATCACACATTTCGAAAAATTATTATCCTGACAAAAAGTCAGGATAGTTGAAGATGAAGTAAAGTTTTTAAAAAAAAGTCACACGAGAGTTTAGATGAATTTCTGTTTTATTTTTGCTCGTCATTAACAAGTAACGTTAAAATGTATGAAGTTCAAGTTGTATTCAGGATTTTAAGATGTTTTACTGAATAAAGAAAACTATTAACTGATAAGGAATATTTATGGTAATATAATCCTCACACTGCTATTCATATTGTTAATAACATTGTTTTGGACAAATGCAGATCTTTTTGATGACGTCAACCCAGCCGGAGCGCGTGCGGCTCCGTATCAGGTCCTCGCGCGACCTGGAAGCTTGGAGGGCCTTTTTTTTCCTGAAACCCGACTTACCGACAACACTCCGCCCGGAGCTAACGGAGTTTTTTTTTTTTTTTTATCGTTTTTACCGCTTGACGTCCTCCGAACACGGACTCGGGCGTTTATCTAACTCTGGGAGGCGTCTCGAGCGGAAAAGTTGGCGGTTGGGGTGAACTTGTCCCGACTTGTGGTCGGATGTTAGCGAGGGAGAGGAGCAAAAGCGGAGGAGTGATCATGTTGCTCCGGTCTCTCTCCTGACCCAGATCCATCTGATTTCTCTCCAGACAAACCGGGAACCGGAGAAGGAGGGCCGAACAAAAGTTTTTAAAGGGGTTTAAAGATGGCAGAGGCTCGGTCAGAGGGAGAGGAGGCGAACCTGCGCAGGGACATCCGCGAACAAGTGGTCCGAAGACAGCCGAACAGCTCCGGAGGTAAGCCTTTATCTCCCCGAACAAACACACCTGCTATCCTGTCTTATTGGTTACTGTCGGGGGTGCTGTGAGTTAGCTGGTTTACTCAGAGGAAATAAAACTTAAACTACATCAAAACGAGTTAAACAAAGAAGCATTAACCGCAGCTGTGGGAGTCCAGAAGTATGCTAGGCTTCTGTTTAGCTAGCCAGGATCAAAACACTCCTTCAGGACTGCTGTGAAATGTGGAGTCTTCCTGTGAAATCTGCCACTATTCTGATGAATCCGTGTCTGGTGTGCTCTCAGGGCTGAAACATCAACATCTCAGTGGGTTAAAGGGGTTTAAATCATCATTACCTTTATCAAACCAGCACTGATACTCTGGTTTATGTAAAATATTTATGCTCACAACAGGAAAAGATGGCAGAGTTATTATGAATTTAGTGAACGTATTTATCTAATGTTTGTTTTCTGTATCTTTAGTTGTTTGTTTTGAGTACTACAGGACAAAGATAGGTGGGGTAGGAGATGATTTTATGGAATATTTTTTGCTATATTGCTATAAATGCTCTACATGTACTGATGGAAACTAATAAGTTAAATGTTTTGTTAAAAAAGGAATGGCCTCTGAAAAGCTAAATCCTGAATGAACCTCATCCAATCATTGTGAACGTCCCGTTCTTAATAATTGGATCATAACCCATCCATCAAACACTTTACGCTTTCTCGGCTCAGAGCAGCTGAACAGGAAGTGAAGCCTGAGCTGAGCTAGCTAGTGTAACACACACAATGTTCTGTTCTGTTTGTTGTTTTCAAATTTTATTTAAAGATATGACTTACACATTTTGTTTAATTTTCTGTTCTGTACGTGTAAGTGACAGACTGTCCTGTGTGTGTGTGTGAATGCATGCGTGCGTTCGTGCATTTGTGTGTGTGTGTGCATGCATTCGTGCATGTGTGTGCACGAGCTGTCGGAGAGGAGAGAACATGTGGGAGGTGGTTCAGGCTGGGCTCTGGAAGTTTAGACCTGTTGTTCGTGGGGTTTTCCTTGATTGTTGAGCTGCTGTACTGCCTTGTTTTTCACCATAAAAACACCACACTATATTAGCTAGCTTACATGTTGTTATACGGTTACATAGGTGTCTTATATTTGGAATTATGGCAGAAAAGGTGCCAACAATAAGCTGAAAATGTAAAACTGAACCCCTGTGAACACGCATTGCATGTTCCTGCATTCTGAAGAAAGGGATCACACCTTTGAATGGTCAAAAACTAGCAGGCAAGTAAAGCACCTACTGCACCTTTAACAAGTCAAGTTGTTCATATTTGAAAGGACCAAAGCGTTGCTCATCTGTTTACCTGTGAACTATTTGACATCTGATCAACAGAAACAGCTTGAATGTGTTTTAATCTACAGCTCATTCTTTGCACACGGGGACTGTCAGACATGTTGAAAGTGTTAGTGAACCATGTGGTTTGAGTGAGGGAGGAGATCACTCCAACCAGAGCCATAAATCCTGAAACCATCATGTGAGCAAATCACTAGTCGGGTCAAAGTGTCTACACACACACACGTGTGTAAATCCAACTCAGGGTGGCGGTTTGTAATTGTGGAGTCCTGAGCCTAGTCCGACTAATAAACACCTTCTCTTTATAGCCTTCAGAAAAACAACATCTAACAGGAGGATTTTAAGGGTACTTGTTGCACCCGTGAGAGTAAGATCACTACACAGAAATGTCCTGATCTAAGGTGTAAATGTTTGTACAAAAAAATAAAAACCATTCATTTAAACACATTTTTAATAATTATACAGCACAGTGACACACATCGTTCTGCTTACCTCTGTTGTTTTGGAAAGATGATTTGATTTTGATTTGATGATTTATGGATGATTTATGGTCATTTGTATGGATGTTACTGCTGTCAGAGGAGTTGATTGAGTTAGTTTTGGTTTAACTTGACCAACTAACATTTAATCAGCTGTAGATGTGACTTTAAACCGCTTCAGTTTAGAGAAATAAAGACGAGTTCTGACCAGACAGACGTTTATTTCTATTAATCTCAAAGAGAATAATCCCTCTCATTAAGACCTTTTTACACAGTTTTAAACATTTATAATTATCAGTGTCAATTAGCAGAAATAGGAAATTGCAACCAAAGGTCTCTTTCATCATCTCATTTGAGCCGTAAGTGATCCAAGTATCTGTGACTGAAGTGTCAGAATAAACTGCAGTGACATTTTTGGGATTAGGGATTTTTTAACTTTAGTAAATCCACTCTAGCTATTATCTTTCAGCTGAGAAGGAAACTGTTGTTTATTCAAACAAAAGTCATGCAGATTTACAACAAATAAAGTATTCATTCTTCATAAAGTTTCCACAGAAACCTCCCTAAAATATCTGAAATGTCCCTTTAATCTGATAAATTACAACAAAGTGAAAGCAGAGCTGTCAGACGCCAACACCAACCAGCACAGTGGACATTTTAACAATGTGTTAATCTCAGTTTTACATAATCTAGTTAATGGTACAGGACACCATCTTAACTAATAAATACAATATTGTAGAAACTAACCAGTCTGACCCCATTAATAATACTAGTGAGCTTCTACATGGATGTATTCCTGTGTGTGTGTGTTCAGTAGCACCAGCATTTAGGAACAGTAACACAGTTATGTAACTGGGTTAAAACCAGTAAGAGCCTCATGAATAACTCAGGCCCAGTGTTTGTCCTGCCTTTAGGAGAGAGAGGCTCACCTATCCAGAGTAATCAGCTTCAGCCATCAGCTGCTGCTGTGTGTCCAGATTGGTTCAACATTAAGACACTGGTGGCCCCCCCAACACACACGCACACACACACGCGCGCGCACACACACACACACTACATCAGTGCTAAGTGCTTGTTTGGAGCTCATGCCAAAGATAGAACCAGTTCTTCCTGTTTTTATGGCTAAGAGCCGTGTGGGCCAGGGATACTGGCTACAGAAGCACCGACTCTGGTCCACAGCAAAGAGCTGGTGGTGTCTGGTGCCAAGGGCGGGGCTGTGGTGGTCAACCAGACCCAATAAAGCCTGAGGACTGGTGTAATGTTTAAAAAACATCCACACACCAGTTATTATGGCCCTTTTCCACCCCTCAGCATGTTTGGACTGTTTTCCTTTGCATTTGAGAATTGGCTCAAGGGGGTGTCTTTGTGTGATCAACGCTAAGTAAAGATCGTGGTAAATAACAGAGATCTCAAATTTCAGTCAGAAGAATCATGATTATCATTGCAGCCCTAGTCTGAACCAGGCTGAACCGAGTCGAGCCGGGCTGAGTAGGTTCTGGTAGAAGAGGCCCTTTAGTGTCCAACCTTCATAATCCAGTAAGAATCAATAAAACAGATTCAGCGTAGATCTAAAGCACATTCATTTATTATTATTTACATTTTTTCATACTTTAATCCTCAGATACTATGCTGTTTTTGTTAGCGTGTCCATAAATGGTTCCTGCTCATAATAGTGAATAAATCTGTTCACAAACATCAGCTGTTTTTGTTAGACATCCTTAATGGAGAAACTAGACTTTATCCTGCTGTTTAAACTGGCTTCTAGTCTTTATAAACATCTGTAAATAACTATTGGTAGTAATTAAATGAGGCTAGAGTGTTTGTTTCCTGTTTTCCTATCAGATTAAAGTCTTAGTGCATCTTCTACGGTCGTACTCAGCTGCTTTTGAACATAAATCTGTCTTGTTGTGCTTCTCCCAGCTCTTGATGTTTAGGGATCCTTCCTACCAGCACTTTTCCTGGCTAGGGGCTGGTTCTGGCTGTCACCACTCTGGTAACTGGTTTGAGTTAGGCTCTGGCTCCACGGCAGCACTGGAATGCCCCAAATGTTGTTGTGCAGAGAAATAAACAACCTCCAGAGTGCTGAGCGCTCGCTCTGATGAAATGATCAGGATTTCAGTTCAGGAACACTCGCTGGTGCCATTCCTTAGAGAATGTTGTTGGTATATTTAAACAAGTGTTTTTTAAACAGAAACATCATTTTGTTATGAATCTTTGCTAATTTACTAAAACCCTTTAATCAGTGATCATTTCACACGTTGTAACCAGTTTTTTATTAGATTTCATCAGATTAACCAACCAGATGTTTTCCATAATAAAACCAGTCTGATATGAATCCCATCACATTTGGTCTGTTTTGTGTTGACTTCAGTGATTTGTGACATCACCGCCTGCTTGCTGAGTCATCGTTTATCCTAGCGTTTCCAGCCCACCAGTTTCTAATTTAAGTTTTTATGAAAGTCGTTAAAGTCGACCACATAAACAGAGGCGCTGCTGGATTCCATACTGGATGGGTCTTCTGCTGCAGGAAGTGATTATCAGCAGAAGCTGTGACCACGTGACGTCCTTTTGTTTTAGTCGTGGTGGTCATGGTAACCCTCCTGTAGGTGGAGCTTCATTTAAAACCATTTAAAAACAAGCAAATGAAAGGATAAATCACTGACGACACTTCCAACTAAAGGAGAATATTCACCAGCATCACGCCTCTAGCTCTGTGATCTCAGATATTGGGCCCACACCAGGTGCTGTCAGTTAAAGAGAAAAAATCCCACTTTAGCGTTACGACAACAGAAACCATTGATTACCATTATTATTGATATGAGTGAACCACGCCTTTAGGCTAATAGCCATTTAATAATGACTTTAACACATCAGAAAGATCAAATGTAAATCTCACAAAGGCAACGTTTTCTAGGCTCATCTGTAGCTTGTTGCTCAGCTTTAATGAAAGTTCGTCATCTTGCATCATTCAGTTTTCATCAGTTTTTTTTATTTATGCCTCAAACGTGTCACCAGTCTGGTTCTGACACAAGAATGGGAGGATATTGGGTCAGACAATAGTACAATAAATAAAGATTATACCAATAATTTTATGACAGTAACTCAAACCTAGCAGAGTAAACAATGGAACAACATGTGTGAGTGATTGTTTTGTTTTTTATTGCTGTGTTACAGCACCGTGACTCTGGTCTCTCAGAGGAATTACATCAATCTGGTTTTTATTTTCCTGGCACACTCAAAGATTTTTTTTTATTAAGGGAGTTGTGCTCATTAGTTTGTGGAAATCCAGCGTTTCAGATGAAAATGCAGCTTCATTTTGTATTTTATTTATTTAGAAGATTAGCATCCATGCTAGCAGAAACTGGTCAGACTAACGTTTTACAGTCTTGTCTCTGAGCGGGACAGGTGAGAGATGTCTCGTGTTTGTGTCCCACCAAATTACGTTAAACTTTTACCTCGGCTTTCAGTCAGATGCGTTAGCATCAAATAACTTCTGCGAAGTGCCCTAACTACCATTATAGTCAATGGGAGTGTTGCTCTCAGGCTCACAGCGGCACTTCTCAGATGCGTCCCAGAAGCGTAGTGTTGCAGGGCTCTGCTAAGTTTACACTCCAGTTATATTTTTTACACACTACCCTTCCAGACCGTGTCAAGCTCAGCAGTTCAGAGGGGGCCAGACAGGAAGTCAAACACACCAGCAGTGTAAAGCATCTGGCAACTTTCTAAATAAATGACACATTTTGTATGGCTTAAAGGGTGAGTCACACCATGGGTGGAGACTTACTTCACCCACACTTCCTGTTAGAAAAATGCACCTAAAGGAGGCGTCGCCTGGTGAACCGAGAGAGTGGCACTGAGGCGGTGATTGACAGCATCCCCCTCAACCCCCCACCCCCACCCGCGCGGTCTCGGAGTTTCTCAGTTGGAAAAACGAGTCGTTAACGAGAGCATGCACACAAGCACACAGCAGACTCACCGCTCAACGTGAGCAGACAGAGAAACTGCAGCAGGCTGGAGGATTTCCTGTCCACTTCGATCACTAGAAAAAAAGGGGGAGGAGGACGTTTTTTTAAGGAGGCAAGTGGCTCTGAGTCTTAACGTGTCATATGGGCAGGTGAGTGGTTGAGCCAGCTGAGAGTCCAGTGCAGCTCAGCCACGTAGTACAGTACCGACGTCACCCTGCAGCTCTACAGCCATCAACTGTGGCTGATTCTAAATCAGTGTGGAGCAGAGTTTTAACCTGAAGATGGAGATAGAATTACAGTTTTGGGCTGAAATATTTTAAGTAAGTTGCACTAAACTGTCAAAATTATGACTTCACATGTCTACAGCACTCATCTACACAGGTTATCAGCAAAATAAAGTTCATTTAGGTGTTACTCGCTCTTTAACTCTTCCTTGGCCGAGGTAAACAGAACAGCTTTTATATCCATGTTGCCGTCTTTCTCCTTGCTTGGTATTACTGGTGAAATCACGCCTGATCTTTCTCTTCTCCTGTGATGTCATGATCTCGTAGGACCAGCAGTGTAGAACTCATTAACAGCCACTGAGAATCTCAGACGCTCCCGTTAGGAAGTGACGCGCCTCTGAGGTCACTGTGAAAATGCATCATTTACATTCCTCCCTGCTTACACGTCAGGTGCAAAGTCTGGGTTAGAAAGTAATTTTTACATTACTGTTTTCAACCATGTTTTAGTCTCTAAACAAGCTTTAAAACCAGAAGAGTTCTACTGGTCTGTAAATAAACCTCCATGTAGACATGATGGTTAGGTCTAAGAATTATTGTTTCTATGAGTCAACTTTTCTACATCTACTATTTTATTCATTCTCAGTTTAAGGAAAACAACTTTAAACATCAGCCCTCTAACCCGGGGCCGCTATGAGCGGAGACTAGAATCTGGTGTTTGAACGTAGCTCAGACTAACATCTGGAAGTGCTAAAACACTGATGACTCCAGCAGAATCCCACAGCAGCCAACCACAGCCTCACTTCCTGGAGTCTCTCCACCAATCAGGATGCTCGCCTCAGGAGATGGGCGGTCCAGTTAGGACAGAGACAGAAAAAGTAGAGGAAAAGAAGAAGGGAGCAGTTATTTCTCAGGGTTTTGGATTATTAGCAAAAGAAGAAAAAGGAGCTGGAGGTTTTAGACACGAGGCTTTAGATTAAAACAGAATTCAGACGGTTTTCTGTTTGGGCTGTGAAGAGGAGGAGAGAAAAGGAGGTAGGAAATGGAAAAATACATATTTACTAAAGAAAAACGGAACGTCTTCTTTTTTCATTATTATTTTCTTTAGTGTTAAAAATGTAGCTCAGTGTTCCTATGAGGGCTGGAGCTCATCAGTTGTTTTGACTAAAGGCACCTGATTTAAACTCTGTCCAGAAAAATGGCTTTACTTTTTTCATTGTTGAAGTTTAATTTCTACAAATGTGTCTAATTAATTTTAATGTCCCAGTTTATCTTCTGTCATTTCCACTGACTTCACACAAACGTTTTCAGTTCAGTTGAAGCGTTTGCTCATTAGAGAGACGAGTAGGCTGAGTAACATCAGTAACATCTTGTACTTTACAAGAAAAATGGAGTAAATGCATAATTTATCCAACTGCAGTCATGGATTTAAGCACATCTCATTTTCACATGTGTTCAGTTTATTTACACTCAACAAACTGATCATTTAAGATATTTGATGTCAGCTGGACACATTTAAAGGAGCCAGGACATGTTATTTTTAACCTTTGAGATCAATAGTAGGCACAGTATATGATAAAATATTACCGTTGGCACTACTGAGATCTCCACGGGGCGTTTAGAGGTGTGCAGAATGAAGGTACAGCATTTTCTTTAAAAACTATATTTTAATTAAAAAGTAATCAAATATTTCTTTTGACGGGCACGACACTGGGTTATGTTTACATCTACCAGCCACTAGAGGGCACCATTGCTAGTTGCCAAATACGGTAAACAGTCCACTCAGCACATCGAGGCTGGCTCTGTGGAAAATGGCGGACTTGGCAAGTTAAGCAGCTGCCCTGGGGCGCACTGATGGAGGCGAGGCTGCCGAGCACTGGCGCCACCAGTCCCTCCGACCACTACCAGCAGGCAAGGCAGGTTAAGTGTCTTGCCCAAGGACACGACAGCGACAGACTGAGCGGGACGCGAACCTGCGACCTTCCGATTAAAAGGCAGCCACTTAACTCCTCTGCCACCATCACCCAAAATAAAGTTACTACCGTGACCGGGAGTCAAACCATTGCTGTGCAAGGTAGCCACTGGTCTACCGAGTCTGTTACATAACCTTAGTCGCCTAACACACATATCATGTGCTGGCCATCACGTGCATCATTGTAGACAGAATGTTTTTTATGGCGGTGTTTTGTCCCCAATGCATAAGTAATTTGTTACAATATCCACTCTGGTACTGGTGGATGTTTAAAGCAGTCATCTGTGACATGGTCACATTCTCAACTGCAGAATGAAATCAACCGCTCTTTTCCCGCAACTAGGAAAAAGTGGGCGTTAGTGACCTACTTCCAGGGGTGGTGGGTTCCAGATTTGAGACTAGCTTCAGAGGGAGGAGCAATGACTGATGACGCACTTGGGCTACTTTCTCCTGGATGCGGGCCTGAAATTAAATTAGAAAAAATTGAAGCTGAGGTAGGAAAATACATGAATGCAGCCAAAAACGGGTTTGGCGGTATTTCTCATGAGGAAATGACAATATCACATGGTAAAAAGCTCCAAAAAGTGGATTTTTTATTATATGGCTCCTTTAAGTCATTTTCATCATGGGTCTATATTAATAATATATTATGTTTATGTAACGACTCCTCATAGCTGAAGGATTCATAAAAATGTTGAATGAATGGCTAAATACGTTCCTGTTGGCTAGCAGGGGAGGTTCCTGTAAATAACCTCAAGTTAGCATCTCTGTTAGCCTGTTAGCATGACATCAATAATAATGACCTGCTCCTGTGTAGCACCTCTCTGACTCTTAAGTGCTTTACACTACAGTCATTCACCCAAAACGCTGTCCTGAGAGTAAATGGTCTGTTGGCTGGTTGGCATGACGACCAGCTGTAGAGGTCAGTGGGTGTAAAATCTTAAACCTCGCATAAACACTGTTTTGTTTTAACTACAGCATGGTTTGTTCAACGTTTAGCTCAAATAGATGTTTTAATGATTTTTTTTCAGGTTTAAATGTTTGAATGCAGGTTTGTTTAGTTATGGATCCTAGAGCCAGAGCTGCAGGACTGCTTCATGCAAATGTCTCAACCCCCAAAAAACAACAAACAAACCAGTTTTGAATTTGAATATATTTTTGTTTGTCTCGTGTCTGTTATACTTTCTGTTTCATTCATGTTGACCTCTCCTCCTCACAGCTCGCCCTGACAGGCGTAAGCCAGAGCACCGTCACAGGTAGGCGACTCTTTGTTTCGTCTGAGGCTTTTAGGATGAGTAATAGCTACCAGGAAGTGTGTGTTTAATTTTTCCCACGTGTGTGAGCTGCGTGTTTGATGTTAGATCCAGGTGAAAGGCTGAGTCTTTCATCTCAACCACAAAGCAGTAAAACAATATTTATGACATCACAGGATAATAAAACTACAGGAAATGTTTTTACCAAGTCAGACCCGAGCTGCTCTCTGCTTCTGACACAGTCCTGAAACTATTTTGTCTGTTGGCTGGTTGGCATGACGACTAGCTGTAGAAGTCTGAGTGTTTTTAGCTTTAAGAACAGCCGAATCAGCACCAGCTGTTGGAAGACTTTACATATGCAGCCTTTGATGTTCTAATTTAGCTCCGTTTTACTACCTCAGATCCTGAAACACGTGTTTAAAGCTGCTGACCTAAAGCAGTTATGTAGAAAATCAACCTGAACCCCGTAAATAGTTGTCAGGGATCATTTCTGACCTTTAAAGGACCAAATGACTAAAATCAAACCTGCCCATGCAAGTGTTGATCTGCTTCATGTGACTCATCAGACTGCAGGTTTCTCAGGGAAACACAAACATGTTCAAGTCTGACATGATTAGGGTCTAAACGAAGCTCACCTGTGGTCCTGTTTCAGGATCCAAAAGAAGCTCACCCGTGGTCCTGTTTCAGGATCCAAAAGAAGCTCACCCGTGGTCCTGTTTCAGGGACTAAACGAAGCTCACCCGTGGTCCTGTTTCAGGATCTAAACGAAGCTCACCCGTGGTCCTGTTTCAGGATCCAAAAGAATCTCACCCGTGGTCCTGTTTCAGGGACTAAACGAAGCTCACCCGTGGTCCTGTTTCAGGATCTAAATGAAGCTCACCTGTGGTCCTGTTTCAGGATCTAAACGAAGCTCACCTGTGGTCCTGTTTCAGGGACTAAACGAAGCTCACCCGTGGTCCTGTTTCAGGATCTAAATGAAGCTCACCTGTGGTCCTGTTTCAGGATCTAAACGAAGCTCACCTGTGGTCCTGTTTCAGGATCTAAACGAAGCTCACCTGTGGTCCTGTTTCAGGA
>SSNS01001358.1:0-25314 GCA_006937985.1 Aphyosemion australe | reverse complement strand
CCACAAAAGAAACAAACACATACTACCCGGGTAGTTCACTAAATCAGAGCTCTGATAAAAATATTTTTTTTACATTTTTAAATCACCTGGATTTCTAAATTTTTTCGGTTGGACTGATCGGAAGAGAAAAGGGGGTTCAAGGACTTTAAAGACTCTAAACTGAACTGATTCAGGGTAAATGCTCTAAAATTTACTAAGATTTATTTTTTGTTCCATTTGGTTGTTTAATAAATGCCGGTTTTGTATTTTCTATTGAAGCAGTGGTTTATTTTTCATTCACCTTCTTTCCTCCTTAGAATCTAGATCATTTGGGTGTAGTTTTCTCTTTCAGATTTATAAGTTATCTTGTAAATGCTACACTAGGATAGCAATGCAGTTGCTTTGATTCGGCTTTAGGTATGCCAAAATCCTTCAGCGGTGACAGTATGGCACGAAATTGAATTTCGGCTCCGTTTCTCTAACACCCTGGTATGTCAACCTCGCAGTATATGCCCGTTTTAGGGTTCCGTCAAGGGGACCTTCCATGCTCTGTAATAGCTACGATTCGCTCATTAGCTATAGTATTGGGTAAGAGGCGGTAGCGATCTGCTTCAGCTTTTGAGTCCTAAGGGACGAACGCTGCTTCAGACTATCTTTGGCTGGAAATTCAAATCGATAAATTTGCTTCGGCTGGAATGTTTTGGAACACAGATCTGGTAAACAGTAGCTATGTAGCTTTTTCTGGGTTAGCATCCTGGCATCTTAGGAAGCTAACGACACTTTCACAAACACATAAAACATAAGCACGCATTCATTTGAAACCAAACCACAATAACTTTGATAACTTTGACAAATATCAGACTGTATGACTTTGATAACTCAGCTCTTGGTAGAAGAGACAGAAAAGGAAGGAGGATGGGAGGCCCCGTCCAGCTCAGCTCTGTGAGAGAAGAAAAAGAGAGCACAGAGAGGCCAGCTCATTTAGCTCTGGGTTAACTTTTAAAAGTCACAGAATATTACTGAATAAACTTATGATTAATCTCCTGGCTGGCTCGCCAAATTTGTAACGGCTATAAAGTTATTAGAGTAATAGTGTAATATGATTAACTTTAAAATCATCCTTAAGACTTTATATTAATTGTTTCCACAATTACTCAAATCTAGGCAAATGCCATTTTAACATTATTGAACAGATAATCTGATTCATGATTAATTAAACATTAAAGGCTTTAACTGGATAATTAAAACAAGCAAGAGAAAGTCTTTAATTTTACCAATCCTGTGAAAACAAGAAGTTTTATGTTACTGAATATAGAGAAGGGAGTTTTGTTAACTGGAGGTGTCCTTGATGGCTTCTGTGTAGCGGAGAACTGCAAAACAAGGTTGTTATTCTTGTGGCTACACTGCAGCTGCACCTCGTGTGGATGGCAACAAGGTGTAAACAGGCCAATGTTATTCTTTGAGACATTCTGAGGAGACACTCTGTTTGGTCTGAAAGTCTCACAGAAGGTTGGACATACAGTTTACCCCAAAGATCGCCAGGAATGACCTTACGTACGTTACAAGTTTCCCTGCAAACATTCAACGTTGCATGGACGAGCATATCTTGTCTGTATTGAGTCCGACGGTCTAGACCGCATTTGTAGGACATCCTAACTAGGTCGTTGCACAGTGGGTGAAACATGCAGTGGAAAGGATGTCCATAGTAAGACATTAAATGATGTAATCAAAGATCCGTGAGTGAGGGCGTCTCATTTCTGTGAAATGCCCAAATAAGGTATAACATAGGAGGTACCTAAGCTGGTTTAAAACATCTGCGTACATCCAACACCTGTGAAAAAAATGGACGTCAGCTCTGATTTTATCGATCTGAGGTTTGCTGTGAAACTGTTGGAGCTAATGTCAGTTATTGTCTTGGATTGGTCTTTGGAAGGTCTGAAACAAAGAGTTAACCTCATAGAGGCTGTGACTGTTTCTGCTGCCAGCGCTGATGAATCACTGATGAACTGTAACTTACAGACTAAACCTTATTTACCTGCTTTCTCAGAGAATGGGGACTATGTGGTTGGAGGTGTTTTCTCCTTACATTACAAATTTTCCACAGCAAATAATAATTACAGCATCGTGCCTGACCCTTTAAGATGTACAGGAAGGTTAGTAAAAAAGAAAAGTTATGGAAAATATTTTTTACAATTGTACAACTGGAAATGATGTGATTTGCTGTAAGATTTGTGAGCAAGTGGTGACCTAAAACCATTTTTTTATTTGTACTTATTATGTTATTGTTACTTATTATGAAGTTCCCCACTGTGGGATCAATAAAGTCTATTCTATTCTATTAATATTAGCATAGTAACTAAATAATAATCATTCCAAAGTGGCTGTTTTTATTTATTTTTTGAAGTTTAGTTCTGGTTTAATGAGAGAAATGGAGAAAAAATGACATTTAGAAAAATCTTATTTAGGAAAATATTTTTACTTGGTTTATAACATTTTTTTAAAGATATTTTAACTGAATACATATTTGTATATGTATTCATGATGTACTTAACTTTTATTAAATTCAATCAAGTAACATTTGATTGAACAGTGTTAAATAGCCACAGTCTTTCAGATGTTCTCATTATGCTTTTTTCTCGTTCTTAGATTTCAGCTTTTTTTTTTTCTTTTTTTTTCTGATTTTACAAAAGTTTTGCTCTTAATCTGATTAATTCTGTGCAGCCTTATTGCCCGGGAACTGCGTTTTTCTCGCTCAATGATCTTTGCTATTGAAGAGATAAACAACAGCACAGAACTTTTGCCTGGCATCAAGCTTGGATATGAGATCTATGATACATGTGTGGCTGTGCCTGTGACCTTGCGAGTGACGCTACAGCTGTTAAATGGTCAGGACCCGGTGTTTTACAAAGGCAGGAACTGTTCATGGTCTGGTGTGATGTTGGCTGTTGTTGGAAACTCTGGATCTACACAATCTATCAGCATGTCTCATATTGTTGGGTCTTTCAACATCCCTGTGGTAAATATTTAGAAGTAATCACATTGCTTCCTTAAACCCACTGATAAAAAACAAAAAAAAAGGAAAAAATACTACAAGATAATAATGTGTATTTGCATGTGCGTATAGGTGAGTCATTATGCCACATGTGCCTGTCTGTCAGATAAGCAGCAGTACCCAACGTTTTTCAGAACAATTCCCAGTGACCAGTTCCAGGCTGATGCACTGACCAAGCTGGTGAAACACTTTGGCTGGACTTGGATAGGTGCTGTCCGCTCAGACTCAGATTATGGACATTATGGGATGGCATCGTTTCTTGCTGCAGCACAGAGAGAGGGAATCTGTGTGGAATATTCTGAATCCTTCTTACGAACCGACCCGACTAGCAAGATCAAGCGAGTAGCTGATGTTATTCGCAGGTTTCTAAAATATTATATATTGTTAAGTTTACTTCAGCTTTAAAATGTGATTTAAAATCATTTGTAACTCTGGTTTTATATTAGTTTTGGACAAAAAAAATAATAATTTAGTAATGCTTAAAAAACACACTGTCAATGTCTCTTCAGGTCAACAGCGGTGGTAGTTGTGGCATTTGTCAACTCTGCAGATATTAGGGTCCTGTTAGAGGAGCTGGCTCTGGAACCTCCACCACCCCGACAGTGGATAGGCAGTGAGGGCTGGATTACTGACCCTTACTTGATTAGGTACAGTTTCTGTGCAGGAGCCATCGGAGTTGCTATTCAACAATCTGTCATCCCAGGCCTGAGAAATTTCTTACTGGATCTTTCTCCCACTGAAGTAGCTGCCTCCTCTGTGCTGACTGAGTTTTGGGAGGATGCATTTAATTGCAGTGTGAAAAAAAGTAAGAGTTTACCTTATTTTCCTTGATTTGCATGTCCCCATGAGTCATTTGACAGTTTGTGCATGCATCAAATATTTATAAATAAATACACTGATTGCTGTTTTGTCCTGATATTTTTTCCTAACTGAAAATTTGCTGCATTTCTTATGTTCTTAGGTGTGGACTCTTGTGATTTAGCAATTTCAGTTCCTTTATATTTGATGAGTAAAACCTATTTCTTCTTTTTTAGCTGCTGATCCAGCCATAAAATTGTGTGATGGAACTGAAGACATAAAAACACTGAAAAGCCCGTACACTGATACATCTCAGTTAAGAATCACTAACATGGTGTACAAGGCTGTTTATGCAATAGCTCATGCTGTTCACAATGCAGTGTGTCAGGAAACTAATTTCACCATTCAGTGTGACAAGAACATCAGAATGGAGTCAGGACTGGTCAGTCTGAAAAAGAGTGCATTTTAAAATATTTTCCTCAGAAACTTAGTGTTCTTTCTGCATTTTCCTTTTGTTATAGATTTTATCTAAACTGAAAAAAGTCAACTTTTCTCGTAACGGTTATCCTGTGTCATTTGATGCTAACGGGGATCCTGTCGCTTTTTATGAGCTGGTCAACTGGCAGAAGAGTGAGAGTGGAGTTATTGAACTGGTAACAGTAGGGTACTATGATGCATCACTGCCTAAAGGACAGGAGTTTCGTATAAACAGGAACATAACCTGGATGGATGGTGGCACACAAGTAAGGAGCAGAAGGATGATGGTTAGATATGTAAATGTTTATTAAATTACTGCAAATGAAAACCATTTAAAATCACTGAAACAGTAAAATAAAGTGAATGTAGTCAATAGACAAGGAAGCCAGTTGTATAAAGTTTTGAGATGTATTATTATTATTTTATATTTCATTTGTATTGATGTTGAAGGTTCCAGTATCAGTGTGCTCTGAGAGTTGTCCTCCAGGAACTCGTAAAGTGTTGCAGAAAGGAAAACCCATCTGCTGCTATGATTGTATACCATGTCCTGAAGGAGAGATTAGCAACACAACAGGTAAAGTCAAACATTCTTTTTCCCATAATTATTAAATATTCCAGTGCTAACAGATTTTTCTTTTAGATTCTCCTGACTGTCTCCCATGTCCCAGTGAATTCTGGCCTAACGCACAAAGAGACGCTTGTTTCCCCAAACCTGTGGAGTTTCTTTCCTATGATGAAGTCCTGGCAATCATCCTGGCTGCATTCTCTGTTAGTGGGGCCTGTCTGGCCATCATAACAGCAGCTATTTTCTTTCATCACAGAACAACTCCAATTGTCAGAGCCAACAACTCTGAGCTGAGCTTCCTGCTGCTCTTCTCTCTGACTCTGTGTTTCTTATGTTCATTAACTTTCATCGGAGCTCCCTCTGATTGGTCCTGCATGCTGCGACACACAGCGTTTGGGATCATCTTTGTTCTCTGTATCTCCTGTGTTCTTGGGAAAACTGTAGTGGTTTTAATGGCCTTTAAAGCTACACTTCCAGGTAGTAATGTCATGAAATGGTTTGGACCTCCACAACAAAGAATGACTGTTGTGTTTTTTACTTTTATTCAAGTTATAATATGTACTGTGTGGTTGTTAGTCAGCCCTCCATTCCCTATGAAAAATCTGAGCACATTCAAGGAGAAGATCATCCTGGAATGTGCATTAGGTTCTGCTGTTGGGTTCTGGGCTGTGCTCGGGTACATTGGCCTGCTGGCTGTTTTCTGCTTTGTGTTAGCTGTTCTAGCTCGGAAACTACCTGATAATTTTAATGAAGCCAAGCTGATAACCTTCAGCATGCTGATATTCTGTGTAGTGTGGCTCACCTTCATCCCAGCATATGTCAGCTCTCCTGGAAAATTTACTGTAGCTGTGGAGATATTTGCTATTCTGGCCTCCAGTTTTGGACTGATTCTGTGTATATTTGCTCCAAAGTGTTTCATCATTTTATTTCAGCCAGAGAAGAATTCCAAAAAATCTTTAATGAATAGAAATGAAATATAAAATAAGGTTTTGAAACAATTCAATAAGGTGACCATGCCATTATAGAAATAAAATTTTAGATCATTCTAAAGGTTCTTTAATTTGACCTTCTCCATTAACATGTAACACCCAGAAGGAAAACTGAAATCCCTATCCCTGAATATACAAACTTTCCATTTTTAATCCCATTTTCATTTTGTCATCTCATCTATTTTTTTCTTCTCTTTTGGTGAAATTTTCAAAATGTGTTTCCCTAATAATAAAGTTCAAAGTGCTGCACATGAGTTGTATTTATTTCTCAACAATGTAAGAAGTTGAGATAGAGAACTTGCACGGCCTGGCATTCTTTCAAGGTATTACTGATTCATTTGGTCAAACTCACATGATTTTGCAAATGTTTATCACTTGTACTGTGTTATTTAGAATTTGCACCACCTACCAATTCAGTATCTAATTTAGTATTATTTAAGCATATTGTGTCAGAGTTGTTTAATTTCCTGTTGGATCCATATGACATAAAGTACAATAATTGATCATCTGTAGGTTTACTTTTATTAATGTACTGTAACATTTAATATTTGACAGTTTAAGTAGATTCTTTTCATTCATTCATTTGACATTTTCCTAACATCACAGACAAAATTAAAACAGATAAAGCCATAAACAGCATAATTTCTTTACAGCATCTCCTGGATATGCTGGACCCACAGGACAGTGCTCCTACATAGATTAAGACATCTTTGTTTATTTGGCACTTGACTCGAATGCACAACCTCTTTCACATATGCCTTTACCAGGAATAACTCTCACTTAGAGAAACAAAGCTTATCAAAAAAAGAAAAAAAAACACTCAAAATAATCATTTCATGCTAAATTAATTTTCTAAATCAGCCCAATTTAAATAACTTTATTACAATAAAAATACATTTATGCAATATAAATTCAGCTGTTGCAATCATACCTAGCACAAAAATAGTTGAACTTGTAAGAAATGCTAATAAATCTACTTAAGCCACAAAAAAATAAAACATGGTATTTATTGTTCAAAATGCTAATTTTACGTTCAAGACAGAAAGATCTGCAGTGGAAAAGACGTCCATATTAAAGGTTGAATAAGGAACACTTTAATAAAAAGCTCTCTCTCTCTCTCTCTCTCTCTATATATATATATATATATATATATATATATATATATATATATATATATATATATTTATTTTATTTTTTTTTTAATAATCCATCCACGGGGCATTTAGAGTTGTGCAGAATGAAGGTAGGCTACAGTATTTCCATTAAAAGCTATATTTTATTTAAAGGGACTATGTGGACTTCGAAATCTTTATGCTCGCGATTGCCCCCTCAGGCCAAACGTGTAACTGCAGCTTCAATAGTAAGCTCGTGCACGAGGCATGCATGCTGTAAGTGCACACTCCTGAATGATAACAACAGCTGAGTCAGTCCTGCTGCTGATGGCTCTTCTAAATTGTCGTTCAAATCTCCCTCCACACAATCAGCAATGTCCAATACAGAATAGAATAGAATAGAATAGAATAGAATAGAATAGCCTTTATTGCTTTTGTACAGGGTGCAGTGAAATTGGAGTGCAACTCCCTTTGGTGCAAAACGTAAAAGAATACAAAAAATAATGCAGAAATAATATAAATATAAAATCAACAATAATATGTGTAAATATACACACAGAGTAGCAGCATTAGTTGGGTTCTGTGCAGGTCACTATTGTAAGCAGAATTTTAGCATATTGAGTGAAAAATAGCACATATAATTTTTAGCCTATATAATAATTATAATTGTTATATAATAATTATAATTGTTATAATTGTCAGCTTCATCCAGGCCAATGCAAGGAAGTTGGTCAACCTTATCCTGTGATGCACACCTATTGCACAAGAAAAATACATTTTATATAATCAGTGAATAGAAAGTGAGAGTGGGATCTTTCTACGGTATTAAAAAAAAAACAATAATAAAACATATCTTATTGATATTGGAGATACATAATCTGAATCATTCGGGTCTAAAGCTCCTTCCTTCTCTTTCCAGTTCTAATCTGGAAGTAAAAACAGCAGCAAAACATGATTATATATACTGACATATAGCCATTGCATTTCAATGAGAATAATTTGTTACTTACACACTGTTTCCAAACTATTGGCTTGTTCCTCATCTAAAGAGTTCTTTCAGCTCCATCGATTTGATGCTACAAAAACAAACAGAATTCATCAATTACAAAAACATAGGTTATGAATCAAATGATAAAAGCTCTGCATGTTTCTGCATTTACCAAGACTTCTCATAAATGATAACCAGGGCTGCTGCATAATTTATTCTCCACATCCAGACACAATTATCCTATCTTCTGTCTCATGAACAGAAGCTGGGATGTTTATGCCCACAAAGTTTTTCTTTTTTGTTCCAACAACACACTCCTCTGGTTATATTTTATTTCTTTGTGCTTGCTCCTGATCTATTGTGCCTCTCCACCTGCATGGATCCACATGTCTGTCGGCACGTCTGACGCTGGTCAGATGCTGCGTGTTGTCAATCATTGAGGGAACGTGCACGGTGTCGGATAACTCGTCTTTTTTCTCTCTCTCCTCTTGCCTGGGCTGACGGGAGCTGACGGAGCTGTACGCGCGGCGCACATTCTCTCCAAATGCGCAAAGGCGCATTTGGAGAGAATGCATCCTAATGCGCAAATTGTGGCCCCTCTTGTAGCATGTATTCTGCCTATCGGGAGGGGCGGGTCAGCAGCGCTGGGGGGGAATGTGTTTACTTGGAGATGGACATATTTTTGCAGAAATCTCGGAGATTTCCACTAATAAATGAGCGGTAATGGTACCGGTACTCATCCTACCCTGGAAAAAAAGTCCCAGGGCGCTGAGAGGTTAAAATAAGAATAAGACTAATATCCTGACCACTGACTCTGATGGAGACACGCTAAACAAGCTGCCTAAAAATGATCCTACTATGATATACGTAAGCTCCCGGTTTGCTTTGAAAGCACCCGCAACCCTTACCCCACACGTATTTAGTAATAATGTCTTACCTGTCCAGCAACAATGATGCCAACTGCGGGTCTTTTGTCTCAGCATTTTCCACTTTTCAAATGCCGGCCGGACCGATGTTTATTTTCGTTCTTTGCCTTCGGCGACCAGACGTGAGTTTTGCCCTTTTTGTCGCGCTGGAATACACTCTTGGGTTCGTTGTCTTGTTTTTGGGTCTGGGCTGGTGTTTCGCTGGTGCTTGAAGCAGCTCTCTTCTTGTTCTTGGCTGAATCAGCTACCAAAACCACCTCTCGCTCTACCGCTAAGCCACAGCTAGCAAACAAACGCTGCGGGCGCGTAAGCGCGCATGATGTCATCACGCATTACGCTGCCTCTGGAGGACACTGGGGAAGCCTGCTTGTTCAACCCGAACACAATCTTTTCTGTGAGTTTACAGGCCTACAGAGGCAATCACAGTAAAAATGCCAGGGCTCATTCTACAGGACCAAGGCATTGCAGGAGAATGTATGAGGAATAAAATTTTAAATTTCTATATATGTATTGGCCGTTAAACTTCCACATAGTCTCTTTATTTAAACAATAATCAAATATTTATTTTGACAGGCACAACACTGGGTTTATGTTTACACCTACCAGCCAATAGAGGGCACCATTGCGGGTTTCTAGGTTATTAGCCCTGTTACCACATCATAACTTGCCTTGTGTGTTTTGGGACTGGTCGAGTTCCCTGGATGGCAACACGTGTACTTGGAACTGAGCATCAGGACAGCTTCAAGCTGTCTCTCTGTGAGATAGGCATTTGTATGGACATGGTGCGAAACTCTCTACTTGGACTATGTATGGTGTATCGACACTGGACTTCTGGATGGGTCCTGGTCTTCGTCAGGCTGATTGTCATCTCCCCTGCTTCAGATTGTCCCACCTTGGACATTAGAATGGACGGTATGTATGACTTTGAACGTTTTGGAGAATTTTCGAGGGAAAGAATTTTTTTTTAAAATTAAAGATAAATCTTTAATTTCTTTTAAGGGGGGAAGTGTTACGGCCCCTGGCCATTTTGTTGGTTAAACCTCTCTTCTGCTTTCCTTCCTGAGTGATTGTGAGGAGAGAACCTGCAACAGCTGGCTGCACTCCCACTAATTACCTCCATATTGACTGCACCAGCTGCCTCAACTTCCAATCAGCCCTGACTCTGCTTTAAAGCTCAGCCATGAGTCCTAGTTCTTTATCACACTCCTCCCTTTGTCCTTGTTTTAGTACCACATGTGTTGATTCACCATATAAGGTGTTATTGTGTGGGAGGTAATGCCTAATTGTACTTTTGAATATTTTTTTTTCTGAGAAGGATACTGGAGTGTATTTATCATGCTTGTTTGGTACAGTTATAATAAACATATTTTCTTTTAAAAAGTATATTTGTCCACTCCATAGTTGAAATAAGAAAAATTTTAATAAGAAAAAAAAAAATTGTGATTAATCGTGAGTTAACTATGGACACTCATGCGATTAATCGCGATTAAAAAATGTAATCGATTGACAGCCCTAATAAATATATGAAAACATAACACGACATGAGAATAAAACTTGTAAAACAACGTGTTTTAGCTCTGTTTGTCGACTACAGAATCACATTCATAAACAAGAAACGTGCAGTCGCCATCTTAAATTACTAAGTCCACAGACTATTGGTGTGATACGCTTGTCAGCCACTAGATGATGCCATCAGATAAAAGAAATACTCCGGAGTGCTACTTTAAGTCATTAAATGATGTAATCAAAGATCTATGAGTGGGGGCGTCTCATTTCTGTGAAATGCTCACTTAAGGTATAACACAGGAGGCACCTGGTTTAAAACATCTGCGTACATCCAACACCTGTGGAAAAAAATGGATGTCAGCTCTGATGTTATTGGTCTGAGGTTGGCTGTGAAACTGTTAGAGCTAATGTCAGTTTTTGTATTGGATTGGTCTTTGGAAGGTCTGAAACAAAGAGTTAACCTCATAGAGGCTGTGACTGTTTCTGCTGTCAGCGCTGATGAATCACTGATGAACTGTAACTTACAGACTAAACCTTATTTACCTGCTTTCTCAGAGGATGGGGACTATGTGGTTGGAGGTGTTTTCTCCTTACATTACAAATTTTCCACAGCAAATAATAACTACAGCATCGTGCCTGAATCTTTAAGATGTACTGGAAGGTTAGTAAAAAGGAAAAGTAATGGAGAATATTTTTTAGAATTGTACAACTGGAAATGATGTGATTTGATGCTAAATTTGTGACCTAAAACCTTTTTTTTAATTGTACTTATTAATATTATTAGCATAGTAACTAAATAATAATCATTCCAAAGTGGCTGTTTTTTTATTTATTGAAGTTTAGTTCTGCTTTAATGAGAGAAATGGAGAAAAACGACATTTCGAAATCTCATTTAGGAAAATATTTTTACTTGGTTTATAAAATTTTTTGAAGATATTTTAACTGAATACATATATTTATATGTATTCATGATGTAATTAAAATTTATTAGGTATTTATTAAGTAACATTTAATTGAACAGTTTTAAATAGCCTAAGTCTTTCTATTGTATAACCTGCAGAATTTATTTTTATGCTTTTTTTCTCATTCTTACGTTTCAGCTTTTTGTTTTGTTTTGTTTTTCAAGTTTGCAAAAGTTTTGCTCTTAATCTGATTAATTCTGTGCAGCCTTATTGCCCGGGAACTGCGTGTTTCTCGCTCAATGATCTTTGCTATTGAGGAGATAAACAACAGCACAGAACTTTTGCCTGGCATCAAGCTTGGATATCAGATCTATGATTCATGTGTGGCTGTGCCGGTGGCCTTGCGTGTGACGCTACAGCTGTTAAACGGTCAGGACCCGGTGTTTTACAAAGGCAGGAACTGTTCACAGTCTGGTGTGATGTTGGCTGTTGTTGGAGACTCTGGATCTTCGTCATCTACCAGCATGTCTCATATTGTTGGGTCTTTCAACATCCCTCTGGTAAATATTTAGTAACAATCACAATGCTTCCTTAAACCCACTGATAAAAGATTAAAAGAAGAAAAATACTACAAGATACTGTTCTAATGTGTATTTGCATGTGCGTATAGGTGAGTTATTATGCCACATGTGCCTGTCTGTCAGATAAGCAGCGGTACCCAACGTTTTTCAGAACTATTCCCAGTGACCAATTCCAGGCTGATGCACTGGCCAAGCTGGTGAAACACTTTGGCTGGACTTGGATAGGTGCTGTCCGCTCTAACTCAGATTATGGACATTATGGGATGGCATCTTTTCTTGCTGCAGCACAGAGAGAGGGAATCTGTGTGGAATACTCTGAATCCTTCTTACGAACCGACCCGACTAGCAAGATCAAGCGAGTAGCTGATGTTATTCGCAGGTTTCTAAAATATTATATTTTGTGAAGTTTACTTCAGCTTTAAAATGTGATTTAAAATCATTTGTAACTCTGGTTTTTCATTAGTTTTAGACAAAAAAAATAATAATTTAGTAATGCTTAAAAAACACACTGTCAATGTCTCTTCAGCTCAACAGCGGTGGTGGTTGTGGCATTTGTCAACTCTGCAGATATTAGGGTCCTGTTAGAGGAGCTGGCTCTGGAACCTCCACCACCTCGACAGTGGATAGGCAGTGAGGCCTGGATTACTGACCCTTACTTGATTAGGTACAGTTTCTGTGCAGGAGCCATCGGAGTTGCTATTCAACAATCTGTCATCCCAGGCCTGAGAAATTTCTTACTGGATCTTTCTCCCACTGAAGTAGCTGCCTCCTCTGTGCTGACTGAGTTTTGGGAGGATGCATTTAATTGCAGTGTGAAAAAAAGTAAGAGTTTACCTTTTTTGCCTTCATTTGCATGTCCCCATGAGTCATTTGACAGTTTGTGCATGCATCAAATATTTATAAATAAATACACTGATTGCTGTTTTGTCCTGATATTTTTTCCTAACTGAAAATTTGCTGCTTTTCTTATGTTCTTAGGTGTGGACTCTTGTGATGTAACAATTTCAGTTCCTTTATACTTGATGAGTAAAACCTATTTCTTCTTTTTTAGCTGCTGATCCAGCCATAAAATTGTGTGATGGAACTGAAGACATAAAAACACTGAAAAGCCCGTACACTGATACATCTCAGTTAAGAATCACTAACATGGTGTACAAGGCTGTTTATGCAATAGCTCATGCTATTCACAATGCAGTGTGTCGGGAAACTAATTTCACTATTCAGTGTGACAAAAACATCAGAATGGAGTCAGGACTGGTCAGTCTGAAAAAGAGTGCATTTTAAAATATTTTCCTCAGAAACTTAGTGTTCTTTCTGCATTTTCCTTTTGTTATAGATTTTATCTAAACTGAAAAAAGTCAACTTTTCTCGTAATGGTTATCCTGTATCATTTGATGCTAACGGGGATCCTGTCGCTTTTTATGAGCTGGTCAACTGGCAGAAGAGTGAGAGTGGAGTTATTGAGCTGGTAACAGTAGGGTACTATGATGCATCACTGCCTAAAGGACAGGAGTTTCGTATAAACAGGAACATAACCTGGATGGATGGTGGCACACAAGTAAGGAGCAGAAGGATGATGGTTAGATATGTAAATGTTTATTAAATTATTGCAAATGAAAACCATTTAAAATCACTGAAACAGTAAAATAAAGTGAATGTGGTCAATAGACAAGGAAGCCAGTTGTAAAAAGTTTTAAAATGTGTTATTATTATTTTATATTTCATTTTTATTGATGTTGAAGGTCCCGGTATCAGTGTGCTCTGAGAGTTGTCCTCCAGGAACTCGTAAAGTGTTGCAGAAAGGAAAACCCATCTGCTGCTATGATTGTATAAGATGTCCTGAAGGAGAGATTAGTAACACAACAGGTAAAGTCAAACATTCTTTTCCCCAAAATTATTAATCATTCCAGTGCTAACAGATTTTTCTTTTAGATTCTACTGATTGCTTTCATTGTCCCAGTGAATTCTGGCCTAATGCACAAAGAGACGCTTGTTTCCCCAAACCCGTGGAGTTTCTTTCCTATGATGAAGTCCTGGCAATCATCCTAGCTGCATTCTCTGTTAGTGGGGCCTGTCTGGCCATCATAACAGCAGCTATTTTCTTTCATCACAGAACAACTCCAATTGTCAGAGCCAACAACTCTGAGCTGAGCTTCCTGCTGCTCTTCTCTCTGACTCTGTGTTTCTTATGTTCATTAACTTTCATCGGAGCTCCCTCTGATTGGTCCTGCATGCTGCGACACACAGCGTTTGGGATCATCTTTGTTCTCTGTATCTCCTGTGTTCTTGGGAAAACTGTAGTGGTTTTAATGGCCTTTAAAGCTACACTTCCAGGTAGTAATGTCATGAAATGGTTTGGGCCTCCACAACAAAGAATGACTGTAGTGATATTTACTTTCATACAGGTTTTAATATGTACTGTGTGGTTGTTAGTCAGCCCTCCATTCCCAATGAAAAATCTGAGCACATACAAGGAGAAGATCATCCTGGAATGTGCATTAGGTTCTGCTGTTGGGTTCTGGGCTGTGCTCGGGTACATTGGCCTGCTGGCTGTTTTCTGCTTTGTGTTAGCTGTTCTAGCTCGGAAACTACCTGATAATTTTAATGAAGCCAAGCTGATAACCTTCAGCATGCTGATATTCTGTGCAGTGTGGCTCACCTTCATCCCAGCATATGTCAGCTCTCCTGGAAAATTTACTGTAGCTGTGGAGATATTTGCTATTCTGGCCTCCAGTTTTGGACTGATTCTGTGTATATTTGCTCCAAAGTGTTTCATCATTTTATTTCAGCCAGAGAAAAACTCCAAAAAATCTTTAATGAATAGAAATGAAATATAAAATAAGGTTTTGAAACAAGTTAATAAGGTGACCATGCCATTATAGAAATAAAATTTTAGATCATTCTAAAGGTTCTTTAAGTTGACCTTAACATGTAACACCCAGAAGGAAAACTGAAATCCCTATCCCTGAATATACAAACCTTCCATTTTTAATCTCATTTTCATTTTGTAATCTCATCTATTTTTTTCTTCTCTTTTGGTGAAAATTTCAAAATGTGTTAACCTAATAATAAAGTTCAAAGTCCTGTACATGAATTGTATTTATTTCTCAACAATGTAAGACGCTGAGATAGAGAACTTCCACGGCCTGGCATTCTTTCAAGGTATTACTTATTCATTTGGTCAAACTCACATGATTTTGCAAATGTTTATCACTTGTACTGTGTTATGGTGCGTTCACACCGGGCTTGACGTATGCATCAAACAACGCATACTTCGTGGCGTTTTGACGCTTATATATTTTTGACATTGACGCAGCTTGCGTTGACGCAGCTTGCGTTGGCGCAGCTTGCTTTGACGGTTGCGTCAGCCCCACGGGGAGGGGAAGGGAGGAAAGAGCGTGTGCGCGGCTCTCTGTTGCCGGATGTTTGTAACAATGGCGGATCGTTAACGTTGAAAAAACACTCACCCGACACGCCAAGTTCTCCAGCAACCTTCCTCCAAGCAAGGTCCTTTTTATTCCGATCTTGGTAGGCGTAGCAGGTCGGGTCATACAGTTCACGCTGGTTACAAACAGCTACGATCAGTTTGTCCTCCATAGCTGAATGAATTCGCCTTCTTCCCTCGCTCTGCTGTGACGTATCAACTCGCGCTCTGATTGGTTGACGCTTGTAAAGCGACGCAGAAAGTTCAGCTAGCTAAACTTGCTTTGACGTTTGCGTTGCAAGCGTTGCAAGCTTTGACGTTTGCGTTGAACGCTTTGACGCTTGCGTCAAAGCTTGAAAAGCGTGAAAAGTATCAAGCTTTGACGCGCCCAACGCTCACAAAGCGACGCAGGGACGTTGACACAGCTCTGGTGCGCCTTACCATAGACTTAACATTGAAACTTGACGCTGGCGACGCATACTTTATGGCCGGTGTGAACGCAGCATTATTTAGAATTCTCACCACCTACCAATTCAGTATTTAATTTAGTATTATTTAGGGCATTTTGTCTCAGAGTTGTTTAATTTCCTGTTGGATCCATATGACATAAAGTATATACAATAATTGATCAACTGTAGGTTTACTTTTATTAATGTACTGTAAGATTTAATATTTGAAAGTTTAGGTAGATTCTTTTCATTCGTTCATTTGACATTTTGCTAACATCACAGACAAAATAAAAACAGATACAGCCTTAAACAGCATAATTTCTTCACAGCATCTCCTGGATATGCTGGACCCACAGGACAGTCGTCAAGGTCAACTTTATTTATAGAGCACACTTATTGTTGCTCGCACAACCCAAAGTGCTGTACATACATAAACAAGGCATGCTATAAGAAAAATAAGCTAAAAACCATAAAAATATAAAAACAATAGTAAAAACAGAACATTCAAAAGTCAATAAAACACATAAAATAGAAAGAAAATAACAGAAAGAAAAGCAAAAAGAAATTAACCTACATTAAAAGCCAGGTCAAAAAGATGTGTTTTAAGCAATGCCTTAAAAGCATCCAAACTCTGAGCATTTTTAATATGAAGAGGAAGATTGTTCCAGAGTTTTGGGCCAGCCTCAGAAAATGCCCTATCTTCCCGAGTCCTTAAACCAGGGGTGCCCAATCCTGGAATCAGGTGTGTTGAAGCAGAGTTAAAACTAAAACCTGCTGGATACTGGCCCTCCAGGAACAGGATTGGGCACCCCTGCTTTAAACGAATATTCGGGACCAACAACAAAAGCTGAGAGCTAGACCGTAGATTTCTGGCAGGAGTGTACATAGGCAGTAAATCATCTATATAAGATGGCGCGAGATCATGGAGCGATTTTTAAACAAAAAGCATTAATTTAAAATGAATCCTAAAATGAACCGGCAACCAGTGAAGGGAAACAAGCACGGGAGTGATATGATCACGCTTCCTAGATCTTGTTAAAAGACGAGCTGCTGCATTTTGCACCAGTTGCAAACGGTGTATCTTGGACTGATTTGTACCATAATAAAGGGAATTGCAGTAATCCAGACGGCAAGAAAAAAACAAATGAATCACCTGTTCAAAAACGGCCAACAGCAAATAGTAATACGTGCTAATTGCCTCAGATGATAAAAGCCAGACTGGACCACTGCACTTACCTGCCTATCAAGTTTAAAAGAGTGCTCCTACATAGATTAATACGTCTTTGTTTATTTTTGCACTTGACTCGAACGCACAACCTCTTTCACATAAGCCCTTACCAGGAATAACTCTCACTTAGAGAAACAAAGCTTATCAAAAAAAAAAAAAAACACTCAAAAATAATAATTTCATGCTAAATTAATTGTCTAAATCAGCCCAATTTAAAAAACTTTATTACAATAAAAATACATTCATGCAATATAAATTCAACTGTTGCAATCATACCTAGCACAAGAATAGTTGAACTTGCAAGAAATGCTAATAAATCTACTTAAGCCACAAAAAAATAAAACATGGTATTTAATGCTCAAAAAGCTAATTTTAGGTTCAAGACAGAGAAACATGCAGTGGAAAAGACATCCATATTAAAGGTTGAATATGGAACACTTTAATAAAAAGCTATATATATTTTAAATAATCCATCCACGGGGCATTTAGAGGTGTGCAAAATGAAGGTAGGCTACAGTATTTCCATTAAAAGCTATATTTTAATTAAACAATAATCAAATATTTATTTTGACGGGCACAACACTGGATTTATGTTTACACCTACCAGCCAATAGAGGGCACCATTGCGGGTTTCCAAATACGGTGTTACGGCCCCTGGCCGTTTTGTTGGTTAAACCTCTCTGCTTTCCTTCCTGAGTGATTGTAAGGAGAAAACCTGCAACAGCTGGCTGCACTCCCACTAATTACCTCCAAATTGACTGCGCCAGCTGCCTCAACTTCCAATCAGCCCTGACTCTGTTTTAAAGCTCAGCCACTCCTCAGATTCTGGGAGCAAGAGTAGGAAGATGGGGAGGAAGGGGGCGAGTAGGGCTGGAGTGACCAGTCAGTCGGTGGGGGCTGCTAAGAGGGATCGTGTGAGCGGCAGTGACGTATCGGATTGTGACTGGGATGCGCAGCTCCGGCGACAGAGCCTGGAGCAAGGCAGCTTTGTGGTCCGTATCAGGGCAATCGGTGGTGCGCGTTTTCCTTCCTCTAACCCAGGGTTTCTCAATCCTGGTCCTCAGCGCCCCCCTGCCCTGCAGGTTTTCCATGTTGCCCTTTCAGACACCAGTTTTTCCCTGCTGCCACACACCTGACACAAATGAGTGAGTGATTAACAGGCTTCTGCAGCCATGTGCTGAAGCAGAGACATGGAAAACATGCAGGGCAGGGGGGCGCTGAGGACCAGGATTGAGAAACCCTGCTCTAACCCGTTCACGATGTCCAGGGAGCTGAGTGCCGTGTTGGGGGATGTGCTTAATGCTACTGTTGTGTTCGGTGGGCTGTTGTTGGTGGAGTGTCAGACTAAGTCCCAGTGCCTACAAGCGCTGCAGCTTGAGACGTTTCTGGGGGTGGACGTAGTGGTTTCTGAGTCGAGGTCTGCTTGTATGGTTAAGGGTGTAGTGTATGGCATTTCGAATGAGGTTTCTGAGTCGGAGGTGTTTGACTCCCTGTGTGGGGCGGTAGTGGTGACTGTTCCGCGTCTGGGGTTTAACGCACGTGCGTCTACTCCACTGCTGATTACTTGCGACACGGTGGAGCTTCCTGGTCATGTCAAGTTGGGTTTCCTTAGTTACACGGTCAGGACATAAGAGGAACCTCCTTTGTGGTGTTTTTGGTGTCAGGGCTTTGGTGATGTGGCCGGTGCCTGTGTGGTGGGGGTACAGTATCGGAGGTGCAGGGGTGACCATGAGGGTAGGAGTTGTGATCTACCGCTCCGCTGTTGTAACTGTGGCGGGAACCATCAGGTGGCTTATAGGGGTTGTGTGGCTTATAGGACGGCGGTGGAGGGTGGGGAAGTTTCAGGCTGACCATAAGGTGCCTTATGCTGAGGCGGTGCGTCATGTGGGGGTATGGACTGGTGGTGCCTCTGGGCCTTGTACTGTGCCTCTGTCAACTGGTGGTGGGGATGAGGATGCGGGTGTGGGTGTGGTGGTGGTGCAGGATAAGCAGATGTTTTTGGCGTTTCTGGTTGAGGTCTTGTGGAGGGTAAAGAATGGGGCGTCCAACAAGTCCGATGTGGCTCACAAGGTGACAGCAGTTGCGGGGACCTTGTTGGGATTTTCTGGCGTGTCTCCTGAGGAGGTTTGGGGGGCTGCATGTGTTCTGGGTCTACTGTGGGTGGTGAGACTCCCTTGGTGGAGGGTGTTGGCATTGGTGGTGGGAGTGCGAGTGTGGGGTGAGCCTCCTGTGGGGTTTGTGTGTGTTCACTGGGGTGGGTGCTGGTGGTGGCGGCTTGTTGATGGTGGTTCTGTGGGTGCACGGGGTGGGGTGGTTCGTGTGCCTGTTGTGTGCAGTGGGTTGTGCTGGCTCAGTGTGTTGGCTGATGTGGCAGCAATGCGCCTTTTCGGCATCCAGCCTGCCTAATTTATTGAAGAAGATTCTGGGAGCAGCAGGACGAGAGGAGCTCTGTTCTGTTGTCTCCCCGGTGGTGTTTATTTTCTGTATTTGGAGTGATTTTACCAGCTCGTTCTCTTGTTAAGGTTTACGAAAACATTTGAGTGTGCATTCTGATAACCGTTTGAGATGTGATCCTGGGTAACCATTCATGTGACAGTTCTGTGATGTCTTTTGTGTGAGTCTGCTGGAGACAGGCTAAGGCAATCACCTCAGCTAAAGGTTTGGTTTGCTATGTTTGATTATGAGACCTTTGTTATTTATGTTTACCCGCCAGTTTAGTTTGAGTTCTGCATACAATCCTTCTGTGAAGGTAAATAAACATCACAATAGCTCAGGGTAAACTAACCTGTCTCACGACGGTCTAATCCCAGCTCACGTTCCCTATTAGTGGGTGAACAATCCAATGCTTGGTGAATTCTGCTTCAAAATGATAGGAAGAGCCAACATCAACGGATCAAAAAACATCTGGACATGCCTCCTTTATTGCTATCCCTGGCCACCTAGACGGCGTGGGGTGAAACAAATGGAGGTTTATCCGGGATCTTTTGATCCCAAAGCCATTGGAGGCATTTTCTATGGTTTGGTGTTTGTTCACTTCAACCTTGTGGTTTTGTTTTGTAGCGACAGTGCTCCATTCTGATCTCCCTTGGTGTTTGTGGGTGTGAAGAGAGGGAGGTGACATTTAGCTGAAGAGGACGAATGAAGAAAATAAAGAAAGCTATGGATGTGGAGAAGAGGATTCTTCTGGACTGTTTGACTGCGGGTGATTGGACCCCACTTGATGTCAGCTGTCGTTTGGTGGCGTTGGACCCGCTCTTTGTACATCTCCTCTCCTTGTGTCCACAACCGCTCGATTCCTGCCGTGTGAGTCATCTTCACCCCACTGGATGGAGGTCAGTTATTAGCCCTGTAACCATGTCGTAACTTGCCTTGTGTGTTTTGGGACTGGTCGAGTTCCCTGGAGGACGACACGTCGACTTGGAACTGAGCATCAGGACAGCTTCAAGCTGTCTCTGTGAGATGGGCATTTGTATGGACATGGTGCAAAACTCTCTACTTGGACTATGTATGGTGTATCGACACTGGACCTCTGGATGGGTCCTGGACTTCGTGGCTGTTTGTCATCTCCCCCGCTTCAGATCGCCCCACCTTGGACATTAGAATGAGGGGTATGTATGACTTTGAACTTTTTGGAGAATTTATGAGGGAAAGAAATTTTTTTTGAAAATTAAAGATAAATCTTTAATTTCTTTTAAGGGGGGAAGTGTTACAGCCCCTGGCCGTTTTGTTTGTTTTTTCTGTTTTCCTTCCTGAGTGATTGTGAGGAGAGAACCTGCAACAGCTGGCTCCACTCCCACTAATTTCTTCCAAATTGACTGCACCAGCTGCCTCAACTTCCAATCAGCCCTGACTCTGCTTTAAAGCTCAGCCACTCCTCAGATTCGAGGAGCAGCAGGACAGAGAGGAGCTCTTTTCTGTTGTTTCCCCAGTGGTGTTTATTTTCTGTATTTTGAGTGATTTTACCAGCTCGGTCTCTTGTTAAGGTTTAAGCAAACATTTGAATGTTCATTCTGATAACCATTTGAGGTGTGATTCTGGGTAACTATTTATTCGTGTCACAGTTCTGTGATGTCTTTTGTGTGAGTCTGTTGCAGACAGGCTAAGACAATCACCTCAGTTAAAGGTTTAGTTTGCTATGTTTAATTATGAGACCTTTGTTAATTCTGTTTACCCGCCGGATTAGTTTGAGTTCTGCATACAATCCTTCTGTGAAGGTAAATAAACATCACACCATGCTTTTAACATCTGGACATGCCTCCTTTATTGTTATCCCTAGCCACCTAGACGGTGTGGAATGTAACATACGGTAAACAGTCTGCTTGGCACAGCAAGGCTGGCACTGTGGAAAATGGTGGACTTGGCAAGTCAAGCAGCTGCTTCTGAGCCCAGAAGATGTCGTTATCCTTCTCAGAAAAGGAGCGAGCATAAAAGATCTAAAACCAGAGTGAGTTTAGGTCATCACTGGACATGGTGCCTGCTGGTCACTTCACGTATCGGCAGCAAACCTGGCATCCCATCGGCTGGAAACCTTGTTCTATTGTTGCAACTACAACCTCCACACACTAGATGTTGCATTGGTGTTTGTGTTCCATATTCAACCTTTAAAGCAGCTATCTGGAGTTTTCCCCTTTCAAGAATTATGTATGATTTGTTAGAAATCCGTAAAAGTGATCGTCTTATCATGTAGTGTGATATAATGTAAGCAAGGCAAGGCAGTTTATTTATATAGCGCATTTCCTACCCAAAGGCAACTCAAAGCGCTTAAGCGATACGTCTTTTTTTTTTTTTGCTAAGCCTGCGTCCTGCCCCATAAAATCCCTGCCATAGGAAACTGACCGCAGACCAGAACTAACCAATAGTGTTAGACTACCGCTTACGTGCTTCAAATTTAAGGAGACACCTCGGCTGATGCAGCGTTGATGAACTTTTCACGGACAAGTAAGTCTTTAAAATACAAATATATGAAAACACAACATGATAATAATACTTGTAAAACAACGTGTTTTAGCTCTGTTTGTCGACTACAGAAGGACATTCATAAACAAAAAAACGTGCAGTCGCCATCTTAAATTACCAAGTCCACAGACTATTGATGTGATACGCTTGTCAGCCACTAGATGGTGCCATCAGATAAAAGAAATACTTCGGAGTGCTACTTTAAGTCATTAAATGATGTAATCAAAGATCTATGAGTGGGGGCGTCTCATTTCTGTGAAATGCTCACTTAAGGTATAACACAGGAGGCACCTGGTTTAAAACATCTGCGTACATCCAACACCTGTGAAAAAAATGGATGTCAGCTCTGATGTTATTGGTCTGAGGTTGGCTGTGAAACTGTTGGAGCTAATGTCAGTTATTGTCTTGGATTGGTCTTTGGAAGGTCTGAAACAAAGAGTTAACCTCATAGAGGCTGTGACTGTTTCTGCTGTCAGCGCTGATGAATCACTGGTGAACTGTAACTTACAGACTAAACCTTATTTACCTGCTTTCTCAGAGGATGGGGACTATGTGGTTGGAGGTGTTTTCTCCTTACATTACAAATTTTCCACAGCAAATAATAACTACAGCATCGTGCCTGAACCTTTAAGATGTACTGGAAGGTTAGTAAAAAGGAAAAGTTATGGAGAATATTTTTTAGAATTGTACAACTGGAAATTATGTGATTTGATGTAAAATGTGTGACCTAAAACCTTTTTTTTTTATTTGTACTTATAAATATTATTAGCATAGTAACTAAATAATAATCATTCCAAAGTGGCTGTTTTTTTATTTATTGAAGTTTAGTTCTGCTTTAATGAGAGAAATGGAGAAAAACGACATTTAGAAATCTCATTTAGGAAAATATTTTTACTTGGTTTATACATTTTTTTGGAAGACATTTTAACTGAATACATACATTTATATGTATTCATGATGTACTTTATTTTATTAGGTATTTATTAAGTAACATTTAATTGAACAGTTTTAAATAGCCTTTCTATTGTATAACCTGCAGAATTTATTTTTATGCTTTTTTTCTCGTTCTTATGTTTCAGCTTTTTGTTTTGTTTTGTTTTTAAAGTTTACAAAAGTTTTGCTCTTAATCTGATTAATTCTGTGCAGCCTTATTGCCCGGGAACTGCGTTTTTCTCGCTCAATGATCTTTGCTATTGAGGAGATAAACAACAGCACAGAACTTTTGCCTGGCATCAAGCTTGGATATCAGATCTATGATTCATGTGTGGCTGTGCCGGTGGCCTTGCATGTGACGCTACAGCTGTTAAACGGTCAGGACCCGGTGTTTTACAAAGGCAGGAACTGTTCACAGTCTGGTGTGATGTTGGCTGTTGTTGGAGACTCTGGATCTACGCCATCTATCAGCATGTCTCATATTGTTGGGTCTTTCAACATCCCTCTGGTAAATCTTTAGAAATAATCACAAAGATTCCTTAAACACACTGATAAAAAACTGAAAGAAGAAAAATCCTACAAGATACTGTTCTAATCTGTGTTTGCATATAGGTGAGTCATTATGCCACCTGTGCCTGTCTGTCAGATAAGCAGCAGTATCCTACTTTCTTCAGAACTATTCCCAGTGACCAGTTCCAGGCTGATGCTCTGGCTAAACTTGTGAAACACTTTGGCTGGACTTGGATAGGTGCTGTCCGCTCTAACTCAGATTATGGAAATTATGGGATGGCATCGTTTCTTGCTGCAGTGCAGAGAGAAGGAGTCTGTGTGGAGTACTCTGAATCCTTCTATCAGACTGAAAAAAAACGGGGGGGGGGGGGGGGGGGGGTGTCAGCAATTAATAAATGTTGTTGGTTTTTGTGTCTTTGCTTTTTAACTCTATTAATATTTATTGAAAAATGTAACAAATAATTGTAAAAGATAAGTCTTTTTGATTGCTCTACAGGTCATCAGCAATGCTTGTTGTGGCATTTATAGACTCTGCAGATATCAGGGTCCTGTTTGAGGAGCTGGCTCTGGACCCTCCACCACCTCTTCAATGGATAGGAAATGAGGACTGGATAACTGACCCTTACCTGAGGAGGTACAGTTTCTGTGCAGGAGCCATCGGAGTTGCCATTCAACCATCCATCATCCCAGGTCTGAGAGATTTCCTACTGGATCTGTCTCCCACTCAAGTAGATGCCTCCTCTGTGGTGACGGAGTTCTGGGAGGATGCGTTTAACTGCTCACTGACAAAAAGTAAGGAAATTTCATTTTTTATTTTTACTTTTTCCACAATGTTATTGTTTGTTTTGATAATGATCAAACAACTTCATGAAACTTGACATTTTTATTTTATTACAAGCTGACAGAAAGAGTTCTATTTCCCACTGTAAATATTTCCTTCTTTTTATTTATGGGATATAAAAAAAACATCTCATTAGAAATTTCACCAGGTCCTTTAGAAAAAAAATCCTGCATTTCTTAAAATATCCTTCATTTTTTTTGGTGCAATTTATGTTTGTCTTTATATTCTTTACAATTTTCTGTGTTTTAAGATGTCAATCCAGACAAGAAGTTGTGTGATGGAACTGAAGATATAAAACAGCTCAAGAACCCGTACACTGACACGTCTCAGTTAAGAATCACTAACATGGTTTACAAGGCTGTTTATGCAATAGCTCATGCTGTTCACAATGCAGTGTGTCAGGAAACTAATTTCACCAAGAAGTGTGACAAGAACATCATAATGGAGTCTGAACTGGTCAGTTTGAAAAAGAGTGCATTTTAAAATATTTCCTCAAAAAAAGTGTGTTCTATCTACATTTTCTTTTGTTATAGATTTTATCTAAACTGAAAACAGTCAACTTTTCTCGTAATGGTTATCCTGTATCATTTGATGCTAACGGGGATCCTGTAGCTTTTTATGAGCTGGTCAACTGGCAGAAGAGTGAGAGTGGAGTTATTGAGCTGGTAACAGTAGGGTACTATGATGCATCACTGCCTAAAGGACAGGAGTTGCAATTCAACAAGAACATAACCTGGATGGATGGTGGCACACAAGTAATGTTCAGAAAAATATAGTTATAGTTGCATGTGTTTCATGATCTGATAAATAATATAAATTTATGTTACAGGTACCATTATCAGTGTGCTCTGAAAGTTGTCCTCCAGGAACTCGTAAAGTGTTGCAGAAAGGAAAACCCATCTGCTGCTATGATTGTATACCATGTCCTGAAGGAGAGATTAGTAACATTACAGGTAAAGTAAAATGCTTTTTTCTCCCAAAAGTATAAAACATTCCTGTACTAACTGATTTTTATTTTAGATTCTCCTGATTGCTTTCATTGTCCCAATGAATTTTGGCCTAATGCACAAAGAGACGCTTGTTTCCCCAAACCTGTGG
>SSNS01001357.1:8222-25348 GCA_006937985.1 Aphyosemion australe | reverse complement strand
TTAAAGGACAGCAAGTGTACATGGATCTTCAACCCACCCCATTCATCCCATATGGGGGGAGTGTGGGAACGAATGATTGGAATAGCAAGGCGCATTCTGGACAACATGCTGTTGCAAGCTGGTCGGGTCCAGCTCACTCATGAAATCCTGACTACATTTCTAGCTGAAGTGACGGCCATAATGAATGCCCGCCCACTAATACCAATCTCATCTGACCCAGAGCATCCTTTCATTTTGTGCCCTGCTATGATTCTCACACAGAAAACACATGCTGTTCCTCCACTCTGTGACAACATCAACCAAAAGGAGATGCTTAAGAGCCATTGGAAGCGTGTTCAGCTCCTAGCTGACAACTTTTGGAGCAGGTGGCGAAAGGAGTATCTCAGCAGTCTCCAATCTCGACAAAAATGGCATCACAAAACATCTGATATCAAAGAAGGGGATGTGGTTCTCCTTAAGGACAAACAAACAAGAAGAAACGAGTGGCCGATGGGTGTCATTGTCAGGACAGTTCCCAGTGAGGATGGGATGACAAGGAAAGCTGAGGTTAGAGTTGCTAGTCAAGACACTGTTAAGACCTATTATAGACCCATATGTGAAATGGTTTTCCTGTTATCTAGTGATATTTGAGTTGTTACTGTGGTATCAGTGATACCAGGCAGGGAGTGTTCTGGCTCTGCCATAAGTGTCATTTACAGGGTGCGTTGTCTCTTTAAGAGAACCAGGAAGTTGAGTGTTCAGACCATGTGGTGCAGTCAGTGCGGCAGTATGATTCAAACCACAGAGACAGCAGGTGTTGCTTCAAGAGCTGTGCGTTTTTGAGTTCAGATAAGGGCATTCCTTGTAAGTATTACAATAAAACAATGTTTAGATAAACACTTGATTATAAAAAGGGCAATTCTGAGTAGTTCATCCAGAATTTAAGAAACTATTTACAAGTATTATTTACAAACCCATTCTTTGATTACATGTGGATGTAATGAGGCATTATTATGATTTGTATTATGTTTTATTTAACTGATGTGCATTATTTTTATTTTATATATGGATATAAACATACTGTGTTTGTTGCTACAGTTTCACACCTGCCATATAAAGAACAAGTCCAAACCATCCTGGCGTCTGTGACTTCTTGTGTGGAGGTGTTTAACTACGTGGATAATGGAAAAGGGTTCCATGAGGCCATGACAACAGTTCTTTAGATGTAGCACATGAAGTGCATTTGACTACAATGTTATTCATATCCTCATTCTTCACAAACTTAAAGTAACGGGCGTATGCCCATCTGGAGAATGTTCTATCTAAAGTTAGAACAGCTGCAGGTTCACTCTCTGCTCAGTCTGACTACAGGAAGTGAAACATTTTGCGTGAACATTTCTCTTCTGCTGATCTTGTGTAGCCTAGAAATCTAGAAACACCATAGCAGAAGCAGAAAGAGTTTGCTCTGCAGGTCCTTCTGATCACCTCCATCAGGGCTGGGTTATGATTGCTCCTGGGCATGAAAGTGCCCAATGCTGGCCAGGACCCCCACAAAATAATTTTTTTATTAAATAAATGCAACAACATATTGTATGCTGCTAGCTTAAATTAATTGAGTGTGTGTGTGTGTGTGGGGGGGTATTTTGCCTTGGTCCCCAAATGCCTGGATACGGCTCTGGGTGTGGAACTGAGTTTTGAAGGTTATCTGAATTTTATCAAATAAATAAATATTACATGTTTATAAATTATTGCTTTATATTGTTATTGTTGTGTAATGGATACAAATCTACCTACGTTTTCCTTTTCAAGCACTGTATTTAGTTTTCTCGTTTTTTATTTGACTGTTTTCCTGTCTGTCTCTCATCTTCCTGCATCTCCTTTCAATCTTCCAGAAAAACAGCTTCCTGGATTTCCTACTTTTTCACATTTTGAACTAATCAGTTCAGGGATCCACTGCAGAAATAGCGAAAGGTGCACTGTGCGCCCGCTGCAGTGAGCTGATGTCACCGGGGCATAGATGAGCTCTGCTGAGGGAGCGCGCGTCAAACACAAATAAAAGGATAGGAGAATATAAGCGGACATGAACGATCGCGTGTTAATTGTTTTCTTTTGGTGGCGTGACTTTGAGGTTGCGGCGCGCGTCGGGAGCGCATGAAACATGAGCCCTCTCCCTCTCTACTCAAAAGACGTCCTGGTGCGCTGGAGTCCATATAAATAATGTCATATCAAAACTGGACTTTTATTCAGGCTCCCACGTAATTAGAACCCTGAAGAAACCCCACTAATTGATTCCTGGTTAAAAATGCGTTGTAATGTGCGCGTTACTGACATTGTACCGAGTAAAATATTGCTGATTTTTTTTCTGTAATGCCTTACATTACCGCGTTACAGCAAAAAGCAATGCATTACAGTAATTAATTACTTTTGTAACTCGTTACTCCCAACACTGTTTATGGGGATTGTCAGAGTGTTTTGAACGTGAATGGAACATGCGTACCACCTTTTAATATAAAATCAGGAGTCAGACAAGGTTGTCCTCTTTCTCCCATTTTGTTCATTTTAGCAATTGAGCCTTTGGCACACTTCTTAAGGACAAATAGGAATATACATGGAATAACCCCACCAGGTTGGGGAAAGGAAATTAAGTTTACCATGTATATGGATGACTTGACCTTCCTTTCTACAGACAATGCTTCAATTCTACGTAGCTTGAATGCATGTGAAGCCTTTTCCAAAATTTCTGGAATGTCTATTAATAGGAAAAAGAGTGAAATACTGTATGTGAACTGGAAGGAAGTTAAAGAAGATAGAGCCCTATTAATTAAAACGGATGTAATTAAAGTACTGGGAATTTTTATTGGGGAAAGCATGGAAGAGGTCAATTGGAAGCCCTAAAGTTCAAGGGAAGTTGTGCCATTGGTATTACAGAGACCTATCATTTATAGGTAAAATTTTAGTCTTAAAAGCAGAAATAATAACATTGTTGGCACATTTGGCTCTTTGTTTACCCCCTCCCAGGAAGATTTTAGATGGTATTCGGAAAACTGTGTTCCACTTCCTTTGGGGGAGCAGACAAGAACGACTGAAAAGAGCAGTGATGTACAAACCATTAGACAAAGGAGGAAGAGGCGTTCCAGAATTGGATGCAGAATTTAAAGCCATGTTTGTGACTCCCATCTTGAAATCAATTTTGGGTGGGAAAGAAACCCACCCTTCCTCAGCCTTTGCTAAGTTTTGGTTGGGACGAGAAGTTCTTATGGCAAAGAGAATGAGAATCCCCCTTGATGTCCCCTTTGCAGAGGGAAAACCTAAAATATATGAAATAGCTTTTAAAATTTTTAAAAGGATCCCGATTAAATCTTTGCCAGCTACTATAAACCGACTACAGATAGAAGAATGTTTGTCTCCGTGTTATATAATGTCTCCAATAGGTCACTTAAATGAAGAAAAATGTAAATTGACATGGTTAAATATTAATGTAAAGTTTTTAACTAACTTCCATAAAGATTTGGCATGGCAGATTGTACATGGTTGTTTACCAACAAGACAGTTTTTGAAAAATAGACATTGTTCTCGATCGGCCCAGTGTCCGAGGTTGGGTTGTGGGGATGAATAATCTGTAAAACATGTGTTGTGGGATTGTTTGGTTGTTAAAGGGGTTTGGCTCCAGTTTAAAACATGGTTGGAAGGTTTGGGGGATACACCCCTTTTATATGAGAATGTTATTTATGGCTCCTTCAAACCACAAAGGAAAGAAGAAGATTGGTGTTAGTGGATCATGGTTAATTGTATCAAAGAATGTGTATGGAAAACTAGGAATATTTTAGCATTTAGAAAATACGTTATCCCGGAGAAATATGTGGTTCGAATGGTTTTGTCCAAGTTGAAAGACTATTTTTTAGTCTACCCACCGGTAGTGGGGAGAAATGTTAAAATAAGAGTGTGGAAAATCCCAGGAAGTATTCAAAATTATTTTGATTGATAGACTTTGATTTAGAAGTTTAAAGACAGGTTTTTTTATTAAGTTATATGTATTTCCCCTGACAATTGTATTGTTTTTTTTCCCCTTTGGTTGTTCCTCCGTTTTTTTGTGTTTTTATAAGTGGTGTTTTTCTTTTATGTAAAGGAGGGAAGAAATTTCAATGTCTTGTAAATATTGAACTGTAAATAAAAAAACGGAAAAATTGAAAAATTTAATTGGCTCATCCAGGGTGAAAGGCCCCATTGTGCTTTCAACTGGGCCCTGTCTACCTCAACTTTTTTTTCGCATTATGGCGAGCTACAGAATGAATGCTGTGAGATTTGAATTACAAGACAACCTGGAAATGGACAGACTTCAATTCAGCAGACTCATCATCCAGAAGGAATTGGGCTTTGTACCACGCCAGATGGATTACATCTTCGGCTTTCCTGGCAAGAAAAACTTTGAGGTGATTTTTTCATCTAATACCAACTTGGAGTTGTGCATCAACAGGTTCAATCAAGCTAAGAAATCTAGCCCTCACTTGGATAAAGTGAAGATGGTGCCTTTGTCTGATGTAGACTTAAAACCAGTCACAGTAATTATGTACTCGGAGAGAGTGAAGACCGAAGATATATACACTTGGCTATCCTTTAAATGCCAAACTTCAACGGGGACTGAATTGAGAGATGAAGATGGGATCCGGACAGGTGCACGTCGCTTCTATGTTCAATTAAGGCGAGATGAAAAGACTGAAGAGCTCATCCATTTGCCATCAATCATCCAATTAGGATCAATCAGAGGTTTCATCTTCTACCCAGGCCAACCCAAAACTTGTCACAAGTGCAGCTCTCGAGATCACTTGGCACCCGACTGCCCTGTTTTAACCTGCAGGAATTGCAAAAACAATACTCATTCGACCAAAGACTGTCCTCTTCCAATGAGATGCAACCTATGTGGCCAAGGCGACCACCCCTTTAGGTCATGTCCTGTTTCATATGCCAACAAATTAAAAGGGCTGCCCCCTTTACCTTTAGAGAAAGATCACCCTGCCCCCCCTTCTCTCCCAACAGCTATAACATTCACTAAAGACACTCCCAGTGACGACCATCAACGTGCTAAGAACGCATCAACTCCCTCTCCGGGTGAGCAGGCACCTGGAGGAGGAAATGGGACAGGGCCTCAAACCATGGATGAAGAAAGAAATGGACAGAGCGAAGGCAGTCAACAAAACCAAAGCAAAGAAGTTGGAGATGTAGCTTCACAGCTTTTAGAGCCTACTCAGTCAGGAGGTGAGCCGATTTTAAATCTTCCATACAAACATGATACACCAGCTGGTCATAGTAAAGATCTTCTTGACGAGTTTTTTTCAGACATTATTGCTGGCATTCAACCCATATCATCTGCCCCCCACGTCCCCGATCTCTCTAACTCTTCGGACCCCCCCACATTAGACTGTAACCCCAACTCCACCCTCCCTAGTGAAGAAGATCGAACTGTAAGTACAACAGCATACAGGACAACGGAAACATCTTCAACTCCCTTTAACCGACTCAACCGGGGACACCCATTTATGTTACACCCCCTCGGTGGCTCAGCTAGGCAGAGGAGGAGGTGACAACATAAACTGGATGAGTCAGGTTTTTAAATAACAAAAAGGTTTAATTACCAGTGTAAATGCTCCAACAAAGGGAGGACAAACAGGGAGGCTTGTCTAACAAGCTTACTCTACCTCAGAATTTACTGTAAACCAAAGGTGTCCCATAAAAGGGGAAAAACGCTATAACTGAAAACCAACCTTTAAGGTATCTGCCCTCTGGGTAAAAACAACCAAAAAACGGACTTAACCTTGGCAACAACCAAATACTCCCCCCCTTCGGAGCCCCCACAGACTAAGACCAGACTGGTCTCTAAAAGGAAATAAAGAAGGCTGTTCCTCTTAAACCAGCTAACCCAAGGCTTCTCTAAAAGCCAGCTACTCTGACCCAAAACCTCTACCTCACTCACTCGAGTAAAAAGGTAACCCAAAAGCTGTCAGTTTGACCAAAAGTCAGTTTCCAAAGGGGAAGAAGAGAGGCTCAGCTACTGCTGCAACGGCCAAACAATTCTCTTCTCCCCTTGATGATCTGCAGCTGGCTGCTTTTGTGGACAAAAGCTGATTAGGGCACAGCAGGCCAGCTGAGCTTCTCTAGCTCTCTCTCTGTCCAGGGTCCTGCAGGAAGGCTGGGAACTGCAGGGAGATGCTGTCCCTGCAGCCGCTGTCCGAGGTGCTGCATAAGGAAGGGTGGCTGCACATCTGAACCACTCCAACCTGCAGACGGCCGTCACACCCCCTCCCTTAAGAGAAAAGGTGGGGGAGAAACATTAATAAAATCACGATAGGAAACACAAACCCCTCATTCATGTTAACCACCACCTTGTCCATTAAAGCGAAAATGTGAGGTGTATGTCTCAGCTCCATCCAATTCGGGTCAACCAAGGCATCCCGCTAACTACCTAGGGGGGGGGGGGATCTTCTCTAACTCATCCCTAGTCTTCATGCGGATTAAAGGTGGGTGTATTAAACGCAGCCCACAAGGAGGTAGAGGTGCCCTACAATCGAGGCACGCCCCCACAGTCCTTTGGAGCGTCCCCGAGATGGCTACTCGCAAGTAGCCAACGCTAACCTCCGTGCCGCAACACTAAGAAAATAACAAACGGCAACACCCTAAAGAGGGTGAAACCCTTGTGCCTGCAAGGGAACCCTGGAAGGAGGAGCCCTCAAACGGACCAAACGACACATCTTCACAAGGTGAAACATTAGTCGTTACCATGACTTCGGGACAATCCATCAGCGATGATATTGTCTTTTCCTTTCTTATGTTGGATGATGATGTGGTATTCTTGCAGGATGAGGGCCCACCTCATGAGCCGCTGGTTCTGGTTATACATCCTACTGAGGAAGGTTAAAGGGTTATGATCTGTGTATACTACTGTTGGGGTTTGACTGGAACCCACATAAACATGGAAATGCTGTAGTGCAAGAAGTAAAGCTAGGGTTTCTTTTTCTATAGTAGAATACAGCAGTTGGTGTCGGTCAAACTTCCTTGAGTAGTAGCAAATAGGATGATCAACACCATCTGAATCTTCCTGAATCAACACACTTCCAGCCGCTACTGCGCTGGCATCAACTTCAAGTTTAAATGATCTGGACAGGTCGGGTGCTGCAAGAACAGGTGCAGAGCACAACAATAACTTGGCTGCCTCGAAGGAGGCCTGGCACTCCGGAGTCCATTCAAACTTGGTCTTCGGGCTTAACTGATTGGTAAGAGGAACAACCACAGCAGAAAAGTTTCGACAAAATCCTCTATAATAACCAACCATACCCAGAAATCTTCTCAGCTCTCGATGAGTGGAAGGTGGGGGAAAGTTCATCATGGCCTTCACTTTCTCATTTAACACTTTTACCTTCCCCTGTCCCACTTCTTTCTCTAAATAGGTGACTGTGGCCTTAACAAAATCACATTTTGCCAAATTCAAGGTCAGGTTCGCCTGGGCCAGACGATCAAATAACAAAGTTAGGGTGTGTAGGTGTTCTTCCCATGTGTCAGTAAAAACCACAATATCATCTAGGTAAGCACTACACTGAGGGAGGCCGGAAGTAACAGTGTTAATTAACCTCTGGAATGTAGCAGGGGCATTCTTCATACCAAAGGGCAACACTGTGTATTGCAGAAAGTTGTCAGGAGTGACAAAAGCAGACATAAGTGAAGCTTGTTCAGTTAAAGGGACCTGCCAGTATCCTTTTAACAGGTCCAATTTGGTCACAAACCTGGCATTTCCAACACTATCGACACAATCATCTATGCGTGGGAGTGGATACGAGTCAGCGGTGGTAACTGCGTTTAACTTCCGGTAATCAGTGATGAACCGCGGGGTGCCATCAGGTTTCCTCTCAACCAGACAGGGGGAACTCCATGGGCTCCTGCTTGGAATAGCAAAGCCATGTTTCAACAAATATTCGGTTTCCTCTTTCATAAGTGTCCGTTTTTCAGGACTAGCACGGTAAGGATGTTGTCTGATGGGTTTAACATCATCGACTTCAACATTATGTGCCAACAATGTAGTTTGAGTGGGCACATCCCCAAACAAACACTGTCGTGAGTGGATCAACTTCACCAAATCACCTGCTACCTCAGGTGACAGATGCTTCAACTGCTCTCCCAGTTCTTTGAGTGCCTCTGAGTTATTCAACCGGGGACTACAACTAGAGGGGAAGTCTTCTCCGACTCCACTCGTTTCCTCCGGAACAGTAGAGGGTCCCGGAGGGTCTGGTACCACTACACAAGTTACAGCTTCAGGCTGGGAGGAACATCTTTCATAGAGTTTTAACATGTTGACATGACAAACTCGACTTTTTTGGCGTCTAGTAGGTGTGTGTAGCACATAATTGTTATCTCCATGTTTACCCTTGATCTCGAAGGGTCCTTCAAACTTGTTACTGAGGGCAGAGCTAGACCCTGGCATAAAAACCAATACTTTGTCCCCTACTGTAAAGTTACGTTGAACAGCTTTCTTGTCATATTGCAGCTTCATTCTTAACTTAGACTTCTCCAAGTGAGCTCTAGCAATAGTATTTGCTTCTTGCAACCTTTTCCTAAATGTTTGTACATACTCATGTACTTTCCTATCAGCCGAATCAGAACAAAGGAACTTCTCCTTTAATGCTTTTAATGGGCCCCGAGGAGTGTGTCCGAACACGAGTTGGGCAGGGCTAAAACCGGTGGAATCCTGCACAGCCTCTCTAGCAGCAAACAATACGAAAGGCAACCCTTCTTCCCATGATTTTTGTTTGTCCACACAGTATTTGGTTAGCATAGACTTCAGGGTTTGGTGCCATCTCTCCAAAGCTCCCTGACTCTGTGGGTGATAAGCAGATGACATGACATGGGTAATGCCTAGTGTTTTGGTTACCTGCTTGAACAGTCTAGATTTAAAGTTTGTCCCCTGATCGGTCTGTATCACCTGTGGCAACCCAAAAATGGAAAAAAAGTGGGTCAGAGCTCTGATTACGGACCGGGTGGTAATTGAGTTCAGCGGTATGGCCTCCGGAAACCTTGTAGCTGAACACATGAGGGTCAATAAAAATCTTTTTCCTGTTCTAGAGGGAGGTAGGGGTCCCACACAATCTAGGACTATATGTTCAAATGGTGTACTCACAACCGGGATGGGATGTAACGGGGCAGGAGGCACAGGCTGGTTCGGTTTTCCTGCCATCTGGCAGACATGACAATTTCGACAGAAGAGGGACACAGCTTTCTTCATACCTGGCCAGAAGAAATGCTGCAACAGCAGTTTATATGTTTTATTCACTCCTAAATGTCCAGACCAGTCACTGTCATGTGCCAAAGCAATCACATGATTTCTGTAAGCAGAGGGAACTACTATTTGTTGCACCTTTCCCCAATCAGCGCCCCCAGCTGTGGGCTGAGGCCAACAACGCACCAAAACCTTTTTGTGAAACACATAATGTGCCGTGGTTTTATCAGCCTTATCAGGAGTGTTTAACTTCTCAAAACAGGGTTTCAAAGAAACATCGTTTTTCTGTGCCTCGGAAAGCGCTTCTTCCGTAAGCGGAAGTGGATCACCCTTTTTTATCTCCTCCGTAGTCGGGTCCATCTGCTCGCCTGTATCAGGTAAAGAAGAAGCAGAAGAAGGAACCGACTCTAACCCCTCATGGGTGGTCGTCTCCCTGTTGTCACCACTGAGGAGTTTCACCAGCACTGAGTCACTTAACTGGACTTCAGAGTTTTTCTGTGTTTGCGACCGGGTAACTGCACAAGCAGGGAAAAAAGGAGAGTTAGGAATCCAGTCGACACTTCCAGTCTGAGGCTGAGCAACAACTTCTAACAGAGGCAACACTTTTCCTCCGGCGACGTCGTTTCCTAATAACACATCAACCCCTTTTACTGGTAACCGATCACAAACTGCAACTTCAAAAACCCCGTTAACGAGTTTACAGTCTAAATGCACACGGTGCACAGCCACAGGTAGAGATTTCATGTCTATCCCTTTCAGTAAGACAGAGTAACCACTGGAGCTACTGGCCGAAAAGGGAAGTGCGCTACTCAGTACTAATGTTTGAGAAGCTCCCGTGTCTCTCAAAATGTGGACTGTTTTCTTATCAGTAGCACCGGGAGTAAACGAAATCTCTCCCGAAAGAATAAAAGGTGCAAAACAAGCATCAGGTTCCCTGTCCATGCCCGAATGATCAACCACAAGTGTCTTTTTTAATAATGCAACCTCCTTTGTGGTTGACGGGGTTTTCCCGTTCCTTTTCTTTAATAGGGAACAATCTTTAATGACATGTCCCGTTTGGTGGCAGTAATAACAGGCACGAGTATCTGTTTTACCATTTGGAGAATTCCTTCTCAAGGGTTTTTTCACAAAAAAGGGTTGAGTCTCACTCTTCCCTTCTCTCCTCACAACCTCTCTGTGAGTGAGAGCAAATTCATCGGCTAGCAGAGACGCAGCCGACAATGTACTGACTTTTTGCTCATTTAGGTAAGTTACAAGTCTCTCTGGTAGTTTATTTTTAAAATCCTCTAAAAGGATAAGTTCACGGAGCTCAGACAATGTTTTCACTTTAGTGGAGGAGCACCATTTATCAAACAAAACACTCATTTCTCGAGCAAATTCCACATGAGTTTGTCCAACACTTTTCTTAGCTTGTCTGAACTTTTGCCGATATGCTTCTGGTATTAACTCATAAGCCTGGAGTATACCTGCTTTCACTCGATCATAATCTAAACTATCAATAACTGAAAGTGCAGCCAGAACTTCTAAAGCTCTACCACTCAGCTTGCACTGGAGCAGGAGTGACCACACCCCACGCGGCCACTGCAACGTCTCCGCAATCCGCTCAAAAGCTACAAAATAGCTGTCAACCTCGGTCTCTTTAAAAGTAGGCATCAGGGAAATGCACTTACTAATGTCAAAGGCTGGGGTTTTGGCAGCTTGCGGATCCCTTTTGGGCAGGATGTGTAGTCCAGGGTTGGAAATCTGGGCCTCCAGTTCAAGTTTCCTGATCCTCACAGCAGTCTCAGCTTCCATCTCCAATCGGCGTAATTCCAGTTCCATCTGGAATTTCTTTTCCAGGGCTTTTTCCTCTCTGTCCCTCTCCAGACGGGCCAATCGCATTCGAAGACGTGCATCACGAGACTCTTCCGGCGCAGAACCTGGGGAGGGTGGAGCAAACTTTCGGAGAGTTACAGGAGATTTACCCTTCTCTTTTGGCTCCCCATCAGGAATCTCAGCAGCAGCTGAGGCACCAGGCTTGACGTCCACTGCAGGTTCGGCAGGAGAACTTTTGGAATCAGTCTTTGATTCTGTCTCAGTCCCCATCTGTCCAGTCCTTCCAGCCGTTCAACAACAAGCTGTTTTAAGTCTTTTTTCAGGACAGGGTTTGGGATGTTAAGATCAAGGTAGACAGCTATTTGCAGGAGGTCGGCTTTGTGGCAACGCCCCAGCAACTCATGGGATGGAGCCTCCAAGAAAGTTTTTACACAAAACTGAGCCATATCTAAGAACAGCAACGTTCCCTTTAAATCAGGCAACTGACCACAAAAGTTTAAACTCGACCAGATGTAATTATCACGGGCTTAACCGCTTTATACAACTCTAATAAAGTAGTAATAGATCCCGGACGAGTTTAAACTTTTGTGGTTGTTACAGTGGCAAAACAGGGAACTTTACTTTTTTGGAAAAGTTTTAATTCTGAAAGTAGAGGTAATAGCATCACTGGCACGTATGGCAGCCATTTTACCCATTCCACATAAGGTTCTGGTTGGCCTTTGGAAACAATTATTTCATTTTTTTATGTGGAGGACAACATGAGAGACTCAAAAGAACCACTATGTGTAAGCCATTAGATAAAGGTGGAAGGGGGGTACCTGAAGTTGAATCTAAATTTAAAGCTATGTTTATGACACCGATTTTAAAAGCGGTCCTTAATCCAATGACAGACCTACCTTGGAGGTGTTTTGCCCGGTTTTGGGTGGGGAGGAAGATATTGGGTAAGGGTAAGAAAAGGGTTCCTCTAGATACCCCCTATGCAGAGACTCGGCCTAAAATGTATGAGGAGGTGATTAAAACTTTGCCAAAACTCTCCTCCCACCTTTTGATAGGAGGCTTGCAGCGTTCCCAGATTGAAAAAGAATTGGGCCTCTCCAATTCAATGTCTCCGGCTGGCCGACTTAATGAGGAACATAGTAAAATTACAAGGGCTAATGTCAATGCAAAATATTTAAGCAACAGTCACAGAGATTTAGCCTGGCAGTTAGTACATGAGTGTCTACCTCAAGGGTTTTTTTTGGAAGCAAGACATTGTACTCGCTCCCCTCAATGCCCAAGAGCCCATTGTGGGGATGCAGAATCAGTAAAGCATCTATTTTGGAGTTGCTCCTTTGCCCAGAGAGTGTGGACACAATTGAGCCCCTGGTTAATGGTCCTAGAGAATACTTTGGTAACTTACGAGTCTATAGCCTTTGGCCTATGCACTTCCCAGAGAGAAGGGTTGGACCAGTATTGGTGGATTTTAGTGAATTGCATTAAGGGTGCATTATGGAAAGCTAGAAATATTGTAGTTTTTAAAAAGCATGTAATTCCTGTAAAATACTAGCCTAGTGAACTAGACCAAATTCTTGCTTTGCAGAGTTTGGTCTAGGCACGCTTCATTGGAATCCTCGCAGCCTGTGGCTGTCCAATCACAGCTCGCTATAGTTTTGGTTGGGCCAATGACAGCGCTCTATATTTTGGGCCAATCACAGAGCGGGAGTAGCCGATGACGTCAGCGCTGCGGCCGCGAACCCAAGCAACATGGCGGCAATGCCAGAGCCACGTTCTTTTGAAATGGCTTTGTCATCAACATTGGATTATTTAGACTCCAACGTGCGTAAGTCTGTCGGCTATACTTAGCGGCTTCTTATTTTTATCAAACAAAGTAGTGCAATGTCCCAGTACACCTGATATTCACATGTTTTTCATACAAAAACGACAGAAATCATTGATGTTAGACGCCATTACTGCGTCCCGCTTTTCCGTCGCTGTGATTACGTCACGTTGTTCGTTACTCTGATTGGTCCTAGCACTATCCAATTGCATGCTGACATTTTGAAAGACAACCGCAGATCCCGCCTCACGACTGAGAGCCGTCAATGGTTCGTGGCCAGACTATATATTCACATATATAGGATGGCTTGCCAGGCTAGTAAAATACGTGATTAAGAAGATATTGTCAAACGTAAAATACTATTTTCTAAGGGTCCCTCCAGGAGAGTCTAGGGAGGGGAGGATGGCAGCCTGGAAACCTCCCCAAGAGTTTCGACATTTTTTTCCGCTTTAGGTGGAAATACTTAGAAATGTTTCCGTAGTTACTATTATGATTATGGGTTGTAAATATTGTGTGAAATCTATATTGACAGTAGCACCCTTGGTGACCAGGGTTTGTAACAATGAGGGTTTCATTGGTTGTTGTTGTTTTGTGTTGTTTTCTCCCTTTTTTCCATTTCTATTGTATTTCTTTCTTGTAATGATGTAAATTTGTTTTTGTTAAAAAACCTTTGGAAAATTGAAATTGGCTCACCCAAGGGATTTGAGGATGGCAGCATGGAAAACCAATTAAGAGTTTTGACCTTTCTTCCTTGAATAACTGTTTAGGTGGAAAAACTTAGAAATGTCTTTGTTGTTACTATTATGATTATTGGTTGCAGAAATTGAGTGAAATTTATATCGACAGTGACACCTTTGGTGACCAGGTTTTGTAATGATGAAGTTTTTATTGGCTGTTGTTTTGTTTTTTTTCTTTTAGTGTTTTTTTTTTCTTCTTCTTGTAATGATCTAAATGTGTTTTTTGAATAAAAACCTTTGAAAAATTGGCTCACCCAAGGCAAGGCTCGACCATTGCACTGCGGCCGTGCTGACCTTTGCGAATTCCCCAAATGTGGGAATCTCGACTGCATAATTTCTGGTAGCGGGGGACTGCGTACGCGCTCTCCCCTGAGTCTTGTGTCAAATGAAAAGTACTGCTATGCTAGGCAGAGTTGGACTGGCTAGTTTAGCTCACGCTGACCAAAGAAGCTCAGGAGGTCCCAGCGGTGCAGTTACATGCTGTGTTAAAATATTTGAACTGCATTCTACGGTTGCGCAAACTAATGGCTTTTGTTGTTGTGGCTTGTTTTTTGCTTCAGTTTACATCTTTCTTTGTTGTGGAAATGTACTTTGTGTTGGCAAATGAGACAATAAGTGATGACTGAGCACAAACACATTTCCGCCTCAGAGCAGTTGCTGTTTGGGTTGAACTCAAGAATGATGCTTTTAGAAACACACCAGTCAGGGTTCACCACTCATTAATGGGCCTTTTATGTCAGGCCACTTCTCCTCATACTTACCTGGCAGGGGAGACACCATGATCAAGGAGAGTTTTGACTATAACATTATGGTTGCGCTTACCTTGGTGACCCCTACCTAAAAAATCCAACACCTTCTTTGCATAATGGCAAGTTCAACTCCGCAAAGGCTTCAAGACCTTGCTTGAATAAGGTGAGGATGTTTCCTTTATCGGATGTCGACATGAGGCCTGTCACTGTAATTATGTACTCGGAGAGAGTAAAGACTGAGGACATCTACACATGGCTGTCGTTTAAGTGTAAAACCACAACAGGCAAAGAATTGAGAGATGAAGATGGGATACGAACGGGGGCAAGACGCTTCCATGTCCAATTAAAACATGTCGAGCTGACGGGGGAGCTGATTCACCTGCCCTCAATTATTCAATTAGGCTCAATTAGGGGCTTTTTGTTTTATCCAGGCCAACCAAAATTGTGCCACAAATGCCATTCTAGAGATCACTTGGCTTCTGACTGTTCCATGTCTCTCTGCAAGAACTGCAGAAGTAAAAATCATTTAACAAAGGACTTCCCCGAACCAATGAAGTGCAACCTGTGTGGGAAAGTTGACCACTCCTGGCCTTCCCCCCTCCCCACGGTAGCATCAACTTCGACAGAGGACCCTTTGCTGAGAACCCATCAAAGAGAGGGAGGTCAAGCTGAAAGTTTGGCAAGTGCACCACCTGTGGTTGAGTCTGACCAACTACCTTCAAATGTGGGTGAAAGTCTGCAAATGGAAACCAGTGCCGAGAAGTCGAGGGGTGGTGAAGGAGAATTGGTCCCTTTGGCCATTTGTCCATCTCAAATAAACAGTGAAGACACCTTGCCCCCATTTCAAATACCTGACCCCCTGGTTGGGGAATGCAAGGATATAATTGAGGAACTGTTGATGAACATTGACATTGAAGAACTAGCAGGCCCCCTTTTTGTCACTCCTTCCTTATCTACAGGACCAGAACTAACTGTAGATACCGGGTTTGACCACGACGTTTTGCCCCCCCCTTCACCGGAGCAGGGGAGCAGTCGAAAACGTTTGCAACAAACCCCACGGACTCACCGGAAGACCCTATATTGAACGTAGCAAGTGGAGCTTCAATTATAATAACGACTCCTGGAACCTCCTTTCCCGCTACTACAGCCCCCTCTTCCCCCAACAGGTTGCAGACATTAGACGACCCTTCAGTGGATTCACAAGCCAACTCACAGTTCAGTTGGAATGGACAGAGGAAGAAGAAGAAGAGGGTGAAGATGACCAACTAACAAATAGGATGGGTTTCTTGTTGGTGAGAATATCCTCCCCGTCGGTTTGTCCTTTGTTTTTGTTTTTTTATTCCTTTGGCTAGTCCCCCCCCAACATAGGTTATGTTGAACTTTGGTATCTACTTTGTAAATACTAGAGGCCCGAATGCTGAACTTAAATATCGGTCAGTTTTTAATATTTTAAGTAATAGTGGAGACATTTTTGTTTTACAAAACGTTTCTTTGTCATACAGAGGAAATTATCAGTTTTTATGCTCCCGATGGAAACTCTTGGTGGTCAGGAGATAACCAGAATTGAGCATCAGGGATGGGAATACTCATGAGGGGGTTTTCTTTTGTAGTAGAAAGGATGGTAACACTTTACAATAAGGTACGCAAAATAGTGCTTAGTTACTAGGGAACTACGTAGGGGTTAATGCGTAATGAAGCAGGGACTAATAGGTAGTTAACCAGTAGTTACTGCTACAAACTCTCATTATTTTTTTCTGCTTCGTTACTAGGGAACGACTTAGGGGGTAATGAGTAATGAAGCAGGGACTAATGGGTAGTTAACCAGTAGTTACTGGTAAAACTGCTCATCAGTCTTATTCAGGGACTAATGGGTAGTTAACCAGTAGTTACTGGTAAAACTGCTCATCAGTATTATTCAGGGACTAATGGGTAGTTAACCAGTAGTTACTGGTGAAAACGCTCATCAGTCTTATTTTCAGGGACTAATGGGTAGTTAACCAGTAGTTACTGGTAAAAACACTCATCAGTCTTATTCAGGGACTAATGGGTAGTTAACCAGTAGTTACTGGTAAAAATGCTCATCAGTCTTATTCAGGGACTAATGGGTAGTTATTTATGAAAGCAATAAGGAATGAATCCCAGATTAATGTAGTGCTTGTAGACTCTGTTTTGTAAACTTCATGAAGAATGCAGATAATTTGTAATGTCAGTGATTTAACATCCCTGTGTCATCTTGATTTCACTTGTCTGTCGCTTCATCGTCCCTCGTCAGCATCCATCCGTCTCCAGAGATGATGAAAAGTGAAGTCTCCTTCCAAGTACCTGAGGAACTAATCAGTAACTACTAGGTACTTAACCATTACCTACTACTTATGTGTACCCTAAAGTAAAGTAATGCCTCTTCCCAGTTACCTACTGGGGAACTAATCAGTAACTACTAGGTACTTAACCATTACCTACTGCTTATGTGTACCCTAAAGTAAAGTAATGCCACATCCCAAGAACCTACTGAGGAACGAATCAGTAACTACTAGGTACTTAACCATTACTTACTGCTTATGTGTACCCTAAAGTAAAGTAATGCCTCTTCCCAGTTACCTACTGGGGAACTAATCAGTAACTACTAGGTACTTAACCATTACCTACTGCTTATGTGTACCCTAAAGTAAAGTAATGCCTCCTCCCAGTTACCTACTGGGGAACTAATCAGTAACTACTAGGTACTTAACCATTACTTACTGCTTATGTGTACCCTAAAGTAAAGTAATGCC